>JARHVA010001049.1:0-117500 GCA_037957365.1 Torreya grandis
GTATTTAAAAATTACCTAAATCAATTTTATCAATTCCTTATCCACTACAACTCATTCCTAAACACATTCTCACTTTGACTATTTTTCTCACGATTTTCACTATTAGCCTAGTTTAGTGATAGGTCAACATGAGAGACTAGAATAGTTGAAATAGATAATATAAATTTCCAAATAAAACCATGGAAAAAAACAAGTCTCAATACTCAAACTACATTTATTTCCATCCTTTGACTTAGTTAACCCTTCTTGTTATATTAAATTTTTGAGAAATAAGGGTTTTCCTATAGGTTTCACTTACTATCCTGACAGACCGCTTCCACTTGGAGATGCCTGAGGGACTCCTATAAAACCTTAAATAATAAAAATATACTTTTTAATAAATTATTATCCATTTCAAAAAATATTTTCACCATTAGGTCATTATGATAGTTTTGAGAGGGTTTTAGGACTTGTTTACATTCTTAATGTTTGTTCATACAACTCTATCCTTGAAACCACCTCATAATGCTTGAAAATAATTTATAGGACCCTTTTCCATAATCTCAAAAATATATTATGACACCATGAAAAAATTTCACATGCCAAGAAGTAGAATGAATTCCTTCTCAAACTTGGAGACCTTCATTCTACATACATATGAAACCTTCAAACTTGTTTTATTGCTTTCTCCTTTACTTCAAGACTTGAAAATTCATAAAAATGATTTAATAAACATATTAAACCTATTTAAAATATCACATGATATTTATTAACCTTTTAAACTCATATTGACACCTCATTAGGCCTCACTAGGTCTCTTTTCACACTAGACCTAAGACTGCTAGTTTATACTTTGACCTTGATAACACCTTGGAACCTCTTTTAATGATCTCAACTCCACATAACCATGTCATCCATATTTAAACCATGATATATAAAATATCATGAGCCACCAAACCTGACCATGATGCCTCATTATACCTTCACAAGCCATATTCATGCACAAGGACTAGTCCACTATATAGACCTTTTAGGCACCATACCTTTTTGAGACCATCTTTCTACTGTAGATACATTATAAAACATATTATAATCCCAAACTCAACTATTGACACAAAAAAATAAATGTTATTGTATCCACTCACTTCACCATACCTCATTATGCATCACAAGACATTCCTTTGGATCACCATACCTTACACTTATTTTGACTTCAATGATCATACATAAAGCTATGACATCAATGAAAACTTGTAAAAATATCCCCCTTTGTCATTTATGGAAAACCACATTGATGGAAAACAACATTTCAAGTGAAGCATCCTTTCATTAGATAATTTATCCATCAATATGATCTATCTCCCCCTTTTACATTAATGATAAAGGGTCTTTGCAACTACCATAAGGTCGTCTACACACATTCTACTAATCCCTCTACCTGATCATTTCATAGAACAAACAAGCTCCCCCTTGATCTTCACAAAAAATACACCTTAACTAAATTTGCACATCTACCTTTATCCTTCAAATCATAGAGCTCAAAATCTCCCCTATCACCATGCTTATTTGCATCTCCTTGTATTTGATATGAGATTTTGAACGATCCATTGACCTTACTAGGCCATCATCATATGAAGAAACCTCAGAGCATCATAATTAATTACTCCTTATATGTATGTGCTTCACCATACATACATGTGTATCTTTCAAAACAATGATTAAAAATATCCTTCATACCTTTTTAATGTTCTTAATTCATAACTCATTCACTCACCTTATGAATTCTTCATTAGGCCTTATACCAATAATAGGTCCCATGGAGACCTAATTTAAATAGATCCACTATTTTTCACTCAACACTAAATTTTTTAGCCAACAAGACCATCTCAAATAGGTTTGAACAACTCCATATACTCCTTATGGAATCAAAAAACTTCCCTTAAAGCATCAAAAGCTATAATTTCTTAAACAACTACAAGTCCCCTTCTTGATTAACATATAGTCATATCAGGTGTATGAGAACACCCAATCTCTGTCAGACATTTGATATACATTATTTACTTCAAGACACATAGAATAGGTTAACAAAATGAGTAAGTCCATGCTACATGACTCCGAGGTCATAATTAACCTCTTATACCATTGATCTCTACATGGTACTCTTCAAAAAGACTCAGTGGATCAACTTCAACACACACTATCAAGACCCTTTGACAAAACTCATAACACTTGTCATCTTTAGATCATTGTTATCTTCTTCATGCAATCTACAACATGTCATCATGTCAACCTACCCCTTTATGACCTTATGATGTCACCATCAATATCATTGGTATTATAGACTAATCTTAAACTCTTATTCTACTAGATCTGGCATTGGCTTCTTACACATCATCTTTCACTAAAATAAACATTGCACATAACATAACTACAATAGAAACATTGAAAAAAATCCATATAACACACTCTAAACTCCATAGGTCTTGATAGAGTCATTTTATTCATGAAATCACACCTAGGATTTGTAGTCATAACATAACTTGAAACCCTCATACGTTTATTTTTCAAAATTTGAGTTTGATCTTCATATATAAGATAAATCAGATCGTAACAGATCTATAGAAGCTATATGACTTGAATAACATCTCCAAATAATTATAACACTCACTTTGAGTGACCAAGAACACTACACAACTCACCAAGATATATTTGTCTAACTTTCTCAAGGAAAAATCAACTTTGAATAGAAATAAATGAACTTGTATGGACTTTTAAGAGAATCTACCACCTAGAGGATGATAATCATGGAGTCCACTAGAAATTTTAATTTTACACCAAATTGATCGAAACAATATTCTAAATTCTACAAACACTTATTTTCTATTAGGTTTAATGTATACATAGTAATTTTAAATCCAACGTTCATATTTTTGAACTTTAATGGCTATTTATTATAGCCTAAATTTGATTTCTTTTTGAACTTCATATATTACTAGATGATATTTGCAAGATTATATGGGGAAGAGGACAACTCATGATTCCAAAATTTTAGGGCAATTTCAAGAAACTAAGTACGTCATCTCCATGTTTTGATCTGACCAGGGTTGAATTTTTTAGTACCTAAAAATAAATGCACAAAATTTTGAGTACATTCATACTTGGGTGATGGTCTAGGCATTATTAGGCTATAGAATGCATGTTTCTCTCTCCAAATGATCTAATGACACACCATAACTTCATTGAGACATCTATGGATGCCTCACACCCTCTTCCTTGTCCTTACTAACCTAAAAACACTCTTAACATCTTCTCATGGCTGCTTACCTTGAATATTCATCATTAAGTTCTATTTGGTTAGGTATGGTCTAGGATAGGTCTAGGTGTAGATCTAGACTAAATCACCAAACACTATAGGTTCACATTGAAACCATCCTAATAGCTCATATACCTTCACTAACATGAATTAAAATTGTCTAATCAAGACTTCATTTTCATAAACAAGCATTTCATCACCTTTATACCTACTCATGCATCTTGGCTTGCTCTTCAAGAACTATTGTACACTTTCAGACCTCTTGAAGACCACATTCTTCAAATTCTCTCTTTCTATATTGAGGCTAATACAAACACATTCTTGTCATGTAACTCCTTCCAAGAATCAACAACCATCCACCAATCTTTCTTCTTCCATAAGCTGATAAACACATTGATTTTACAACTCATCTTCACAAGCGTAGCCATTTTGTGCTTTTAGGATCACCTTCAAGTTGTCAAACATTCATAAAATGACCCACTCTAATACCAATTTTTGGAATCACAACCACTAGGGGGGCATATATTAGTGTTTAATCTTTTCAAACAATTCCATTCATAATATTTTAACCATTTAAACACATATCAACTTGATCTAGCCATATCATCATGAAAGCATACTCATATAAAGCATGAAACATAAGAACACATTATGTTAGCACCATAACTATGTGGGAAAAATTAAATGATATTAAAATACACTAAAATCTCACTTTTAATACTATTATATAAGAAATAGATCGAGTATTTTAGTGAGGTGCCAACCCCACAAGGAGCTCCTACCCCTACCTAGTCAAGCACCCACTCAAATAGTTTTTAGCAAGTTACAACTCGTAAGGAAGGTCTAACCCAATAAGTGACTTGGTATCAACCCATATAATTAAATAAAATTTATTCAATATACAACGTAAAAGGTATCTCTCACTCCCTCTTGATTAAGTACCAACTCATCCATGATAAGCTTGATCACCTCAAGACACTTTGTTGCTTAATCAATAGATGGTAACCTATTATTTATCTCTCTATCTTATCTATCTACTTTCCAATCTCTATAATACACTTTTAATACACATATAATGTATCTCCTATGGTCTCTCAATCATCATTCAACTCATTCATCTCTCCTTAGCCTTGTACCCCTCTCCAATAACCTTCTATACTCACTAACACAATATGCCTCTTACTAGGCTCATTAGGTCAACTGACCTTATCATCCATACTCAAACCTGATATTATATTTTCATGTATGATCCTATAATCCAATTTTATGGTATCCTTGACCTACTTATTCTCCTCAAATATCTCTTTTTTTTCTTATTCTCTGATCTTCTCAACTAGCTCAAATAAGCCTATTATTCCTTGTATTTATACTAAACACTTATTCTTACCCATATTGGTAAGACAATAACCTCAAAACACTTGGATTACACTTTAAATAGGTTAATAAACACGTTTCACATAATAAACACTTACTACATATATCTATCACCACTTATAAGGACTAAAACCCAATTAGGCCTTATCTAAGCAACACATTACACTTAGCCACCTTGGAGAAAAATTATCCTCTATAAATGAATTAAAAAAATTAAATACAACTCCAATATACCATTTATAAAATTAATATATTTTCACACCACCTTTTAACTTGTTTGACTCCTTTAACCATGCCATTAGGTCAACTTGCCATTAGGCTTGCACACACATAAAAAGTTCACCTCACACAAATGAAGCATAAAATAAATTTTACCATATAAAAATATGAAAAAAATATATTTATAGATACTTAATTACCTCATGGTCATCACCAAGTCCATGTTAAATCACCAAACTATGCATAAGACCTCAAACACACTCTTGTAATATGACCACTTAAAACTGCCAAACACTGCTAATATACACATAAGAACATTTGAATATACACACTTGAAAAGGTGAAAAAAACGAATTATAATTATCATTATATACCTATATAATATCTTAATAATTAATATATTCTTCAAATCTAGTAAACACACCTCAAACTCACCTCTGCAAAATCCCTACATAGAACAACCAAAAAGCCTATCAATGTAGTCATGATGAGTGTAGTATTTAGATATTGTAATTATACTTTAAAAACTTAATATTCACATTTATATTTGATATATTACCTATATATAATTATAAAATATATATATCTCAAACTATAGTGTCAACCATTGGTCTTATAGAGCAATTTCTTAAGCCTCTCTTACGCAGTCTTTACACAACTAGATAGGCCATTTTGGCTTTCATATTTCAACCTCTTAGAGTTAATTAAATTATTAAATAAAAAATTTATAGGTTATATAAATAAATAAAAACAATTTAAATTTAATTATGTCCATTTAATCATTTAAAATGTCTCAAACTCTTCACTTCATCTTGCATACTTGGAACAGTCAATTTGTCTTAAGAACCAGTCATGGTGAACATGAATTCCAATAGCTATATAAAAAAATACATGAAGTTACAATGAATTTTAATTATAATTAAAAATATTTATAAAAAACTCTAATCACACATTTATATATTTATAATGATAAATATATAAAATATGGATCAAACTCTAAACCTTACTCCTCCACTGTCTTAATCTACTCAAACATGACATCTTATGAACTCTATTTTCATAATTTTAAATGAAATTTAAAGCATATTATAAATATTTAAATGATTTATATGTATTTAAAAATTACCTCATGCAATTTTATCAATTATTAATCCACTTCAACTCATCCCTAAACACATTCTTACTTTGACTAGTTTTTCTCATTGTCTTCACTATTAGTCCAGTTTAGCGATAGGTCAACATGAGTGACTAAAATAGTTGACATAGAGGATATATAAATCAAAAAATAACACCATTTACAATAAAAACCAGTCTCAATCTTCAACCTACATTTATTTACATCCTTTGACCTAGTCAACCATTCTTATTGTATCAAATTGTTGGGAAATAAGGGTTTTTTTTTATAAGTTTCACTTACTATCTTGACAGACCATTTCCACCTCGAGATTCATAAGGGATTCCTATACCAATTTAAATAATAAAATTATAATTTAAAATCCATTATAATCTATTTCCAACAATATTTTCACCATCAGTTCATTATGAGGGTCTTGAGAGGGTTTTAGACCAATTTACATTCTTAACATTTGTTCATACAATTATGTCATTGAAACAACATCATAATGCTTGGAAATAATTTATAATATATTTTTAAATATATTTAAAATATATTATAATAACATTAAAATTTTACACATGCCAACAAACATAATAAGTTCCTTTCGAGCTTGGATACATTCAATCTATATACATAGGGGACCATCAATTTTTTTTCTTGATTTATCATTTACCTTAAGACCTAAAAATTCATAAAAATTATTTAATAAACCTATTAATACTATTTAAATCTCAAATTATATCTATGAGCCTTGTGAACTCATCTTGACACCTCATTAGGCCTCACTAGGTCTCGTTGCACACTAGGCCTAGGACTGCCAGTTTATACTTGGACCTTGATAACACCTTGAAAACTATTTTAGTGATATTAATACAAAAAAAAAAATTCATACACACTCATACCATGATTTACACAATATCACAAACTGCCAAAATTGATCATGATTCCTCAACATGCCTTTACAAGCCATATTCATGTACAAGGACTAGTCCACTATACAAACCTACTATGTACCATACCTCTTTGAGACCATATTTATACTGTAGATGAACTATAAAACACATTCTCATTAAAAAATATACTATTGATACAAAAAAATCCATATGCATGTATCCACTCACTTCATCATAGCTCATTATGCATCACAAGACATTTCATTGGATCACTATACTTACAGTTTTTTTCACATCAATGACCATACACAAACATATGGCATCATTCATAACTATAAACTCTTAATTTATTGAATGAAATCAATTCATTTTCATTTTTTATATTTTTAATTAAAGGAAAAATAATAAATGCATGGTCGCATGGTTTTTTTATGGAGTAGTTTTGTTTACACTATAGTGAAACAACCCAAAAAAATTAGAATTGCCTTTCAAAGTACCTAATGGAATGATTTTTAATATCCATTACACATTATTATTTCATCACAAAGAATCCTAATAATAAATACATAAAGTACTAATAACCAATAACCAATAACTAGATTGGTTCACCTTAGATGCTTACCTAGGGATAGATGCCACTATGAAATAGCATAAAGAAGTATGTTTTCTAAATAATGATATGATGTTCAAGGGTATATTAGTATGGGAATCCATATAGATAACCTATAAACTTAGAAAGGGCACTCATATTCTCTATCAAACCACCTATGAACCTTTATCCCTACCTAATTATCTGATCAACTTACGTGGTCATGGTTCGATAGTCCAAGAGACTACATAAATCATACATGCATAGGATGCCAATAAAAATTGCATACAACATCCCTATTTTTCCATTGGGATATGCTAACAATATTAAGAATAAAATTAATCATATCTAACTTTATCCTAATATCCATTTATTAATCATATAAATAAGATAAAGGAAGACTATAACACTTAAGCATAGAGGTCCTAATGACCAAACAAGAGAATCCATCTCACTAACTTGCTTAGGTAAATCTTATCACATCATGAGGTTAGCAAGTAAGATCTCTAAACCATTTCTAAAAACCAACAAGACATAATACTAAGATTAGATAACCTTTGGGGATTTACCCAAGCAAGGATTAGTCCTTGTGATACCCCCATTGATCACTATACCATGATCTAAAGTTCATAAGGAACATTGAACCACTATTCCTTAAATGAGGAAGGTCACACATGATATAAATCCATAATGAAGTAATTTTTCTCATTAAATTATATGAGACACAATATACTTAGCTCATGGTGGATGACATTACACAAGTGAGCATCCTATTAAATAAACATACAAATGGCATTAGAAAAACAAATTACTTCTCATGATATAAATATACCATCCCATAAGCTATCTATATTAATCTTGTACCTATATATTACTTAATTGTACTTTGGTTATAATATTATGCTATTTCATAAAACATAGGTGTTGATGCCATTCAATTAACATGTGTATATCTATGAAAGAATTCATTACTTAAGTAATCTTAGCCATTAAGTCATGCATCCATTAAGTAAACTTATGATTTGATAACTCATTACCAAGGTAGACTATTAAATCACCAATCATAGTGTAACATTGTAGATCCACACATTATACATTTGGTCCTCATCCCAATTCCAAGATTATATGCCATTCCTAAGGATTACTCATATTTTAACAATCACAAAATAAGGTATACCAAGAATTTCATTTCCAAGGTAAGATTATAAATTTTAAACACATACATATACCAATAATCCAACAAGAATTTGATTCAATAGTACCATAATAGATCATATGAACAATTTAAAATATGCTACCAAATGAGATTCTGTAAATGAATTATAAAATCTAAGTCCTTACATCACATTGCCTTGAATAAATTAACTTACAATTTAGGAACTTGAATCATCTAAAATTAACATAACGAATGAAACAACAATAATATGACTAGTATTCCATTAATTAAGAGTTGAATTATAATCAACTAAAATAACAAACTTTATGAGTCATGCCATTAGTCTATACCACTGCATGGCCATAATGGTATGAGCCACAAACAAAGGTACCAAATCTAATAAAGGATATCATTAAATCATGTTCTGATATCATTACATAAGAAATATAAATATGGTCACTTAAGTGAATCCAAAATGATCTAGACAACCAGGACTATAATAAAATGCATTGTTTCTAATATAAAGGAAACTGATTGCATGAATTGAATTATAACATTTTCATTCAACCCTAGTTATAAATACATCACAAGTCATATTTATAATTATAAATACCTCACATTAGTGCTATCATTTGATCAAAATAATCAAATGGTAAATCTAAAACATAATAAAGGAAGCACATATATTACCCATTGACCTCCCCTCACATAAGGATGCCATCAATTAATTTATATCCTCTGACATGTATCTGAATTCAGCTAAGCACAAGAGTGTTATAGCCTATAAGTAATCTCATTGATCATAATTTAAAATCATTGATTCATATGTGTAAATATAATCTACAACAAGTGTATCAACACCCAATACTAACCATGCTCATCATAGTGAAACATTACATATCAGCTATACATAAAGTGTGATGGCCACATAATGTATGAATTCATGTCACCATGTATTTAGTTCTAATATAAAATAATAAATGATTCGTGTTCATAATCATTTTTAGCTGCATAATACAACCAATAAATTTTGTATTTATAAATATATAAGAAACAAAATAGACTAGTAGTTAATGCCAATAAAGCTCAACATAATAAGATTATTGTTGAAGGCAATGGGAAAAAAATCCAATAACTAGAAAAACCAACTATAAGGATGAATATAAATCTTATCCACCATATTATATAGTATAAAAGTGTAGGAATTAATTGAAATCTTAGATACAATCATTTGTTTAAATAGAACTTTTACATCTTCATGTGTATTTCACAACCATATTTATATCACTATGTTATTCCAATTGGTGTAAAACAACATATAAGGATCAAGCATAGCATACTGCAGTCATAATTATAGTTGATATTCCAAATGTAATTAATAGAATCCATCATAAATGTATATCAATAAATAAATATATTTATCTAGACATATAAGAACCATGCTACCATATTTATTTATGCCACCAATAATAACCTCATATATGATACTATTTGTTTCCAAATTAATAAAAGTTACAAGACTACTTAATGCAAAGAAATAAAACTTTTACATAAGATGAACAACCAACTACAATCCAACACACCCACCAAAAATCATACACCAATAGATACAGACAAGAATCATGCTGCTACACACATGTCCAGGTGCATCAATAGAGATGATGAACATGGTAAGGAGAACACCCATCAAAACTATCCCTATGATCCCAACCATTGGTGGTTCTTACCACCCCAACCATTATCTTGGGCAAGTGTTTCAGTAATCTTGTACTCAAGCAAGGTAATAGGTATTCAAAAGATACTAAGCCATGAATAAAACCTATACAATGATCAATAAAGGATGAGAGAAGAAATGAAATGAAAATATAAGTATAACACTAAACCAAACTAACTGGCCTAAGTAATACACAAGGCATACCTTGAAATTATAGAAGATGATTTATACCATAAATCAAGATTTATCATATCCATTTAACAAGACCAGAAGGTCTAGCCAAGTCTATTAATTAGTCCAAGAGGATTACCTAAGTGTAAAATGAATAAACACAATGGTTATAATCCACAATAGACAAATCAACCCAATCAAGTCAAAAAGAGGGAACACATATCATTCATTAATAGAAAATAAACTTGGTTTGGCTGAAAATATCGATGTACAACCAACATTTAACTCTTATGAATAGTTCAACAAATTTGAAACCATAATATAACCTCATTCAATCAAAGTGGATGAAAACAATTACAATCTAAGATAGATAAATTCATCCCAATTTATTTGAGGAAAACCTTGCTCTAAATAAAATGACTAAAAAAGAGGTTTACAAATAGAAAGGATAAATCAATTTTATCATAAACGAAAACTTAAAATTTGGAAAAGAGATATGTGTAGCAGAGGGTATGGCTTCATGTGGAAGCCAAAGATTTCTAAAGCATGAATAGAATCATAAATTAGGAATACATCCAAGATTTCTAAAAATCTATTTTAATTTACATAAAATATCTAGCAAAACAAGATTGATAGAATCATATATAAGCAAGGTGTCAAAGCTTTAGATAATTCCATCCTCTTTACATATGATATCTAGTAAAACCAACTTTTGTGAAAACACAAAGGAAGATGTTAAGCTTCAGAAAAATATATTATTATTTATATATGATATCTTATCAAAAAAATATCAATAAGAAATAATCCCATAATAATAAATAAACCAACTGGGCATTGAAACTAGCATAGCTAGTTATGCAGGAAACTACATATGATATCTAGCATAACAAGTGTGAATAGAATCACATAAAAAAGAAGGAATCAAAGTCTCATATAAATTTATCATAGTTTACATATATCTATCATATCCAATTAGAAATAATTCACCCAAATGGGTATTAGTAAAAAATGCATTGTTCTAAAGACCTTTTAGGGGTAGTTTTATCAAGTTTACATCAGTTACAATAGGGTTTTATAAGGTTATAAGTCACTTCCATTAAATTGGTAAAATAATTCTCAAATTCACTAATTCATTAGAATTTTGAAAACCATTTAATACTTAAATCCCATGATGTAATTTATCTATTATTTTGATAAAATGACATCATAATATCAAGATCCAAAATACTCAAATTGCCCAATAAGAGGAAAATATTTTTAAATCAATTTAGACCATTAAAAATTCATAGGTGAATTCTCATAATCTCCCTATGAATCTAGAATGATTCAAATAAATTTAATTAGGAAATTAATATAGTAAAATCATATTCCCATAATAAAATCCAATTGAAAACCATACCCAGAAAGTGCAAGTCGTCATGGGTAAAATCATGCCTTCCTGCTACTTTCCCCTTGCCACATTCATTCCATAGGAGGTTACTCTTTTTCATAGTCGATCTCACCTACCAAAAACCCTAGGCATAGGATAAAACATACCTTCAACAATTCATTCTCTTCCTTCCTACCCCTATTTGGCATAGGGTTTTGACCTAGCAAAAGGAAATGCCAAAAACTAGAAAAAAAAAATGAAAGGATAAAAAAACAAATAAAACAAAAGACCCCTAAAGAAAGGGAAAAGTGTTGTCTTATAGGCACAAGCCAACCACAATTCAAAAGAACACAACAATAAAAAAAATTAATGATTAGATAATAATGGTCAATGAAAATTTCTTAAATCAATCCACATAATTAACTCAATTAATAATAGTAATAATCAAAACCCTTAAGGTTACTTGAGATCACTAATATTGATTAAAAAAATCATTAAAATAATAATAATAATAATAATAAAATCCAAAACAAAATGATTAAAATTATAAGGATCCCCAGAATCCTTTAAGTCAATCAAAATTCATTGTAAGTCAATTATCCATGAAGGAGATTGATAATGGCATTTTCCAAGGTCAGGAGACCCAAACACAGTCTAGTCGAACCAATAGAATAACTAGTTAATAATATATTCCATCTCATTATGTATTTAATGATCAAGTACAACACCAAGTAAGATAACCATAACACAAGATAACCATGAGCAGTTAATAACATGAGGGTCAATAAGGAGATCACATCAATGATAGGGAAAGAACAACAAAAATGCACAAATAAGGTGAGACCAATAAAAGATAGAAAGTAGTAATAATATAAGAACACAAAATGATGGTGGATCAATACCATAGCATACATGTTAATATATGGTATAAATTTCTTTGGGAACATTACAAATTTGTTCCTTACTTGAGGAAGGTCACACTACATGATATAACTCCATAATGAAATAATTATTCTTGTTAATTTACATGAGACACAATACACTTAGATCATGGTGGATGACATCACACAAGTGAGCATCCTATTGAAAAAACATATGGGTGGAATTATAAAAATAAATTACCTCTCATGATATAGATATATCATCCTGTAAGATAGCCATAGGAGTCTTGCACCTATATGTTTCTTACTTGTACTTTGGTTATAATATCATGTTATTGCATAAAACATAGTCATTCATTCCATTCAATTAACATGTGTATATCAATGAAATAATTCATTAATTAAGTAATATTTTTGATTAAATCATGTGTCCATTAAGGAAACTTATGCTTTAATAACTCATTGCCAAGGTGGACTATTAAACCACCAATCATAGTGTAACATTGAAGTTCCACACAATATACATTTGGTCCTCATCCCAATTTCGATATTATTTTCCATTCTGCAAGATTATTCACATTTTAATAATCACAATAGAAGTTATACAAATAATTTAATTACCAAGATAAGCTTATAATTTTTAAACAAATATATCTACCAATAAACTAAAAACCATCTAATTCAAGAATACCATACTAGCTCATAGGAATAATTTAAATGATGCTACCAGTTGAGATGCTATAAATGAATCATCAACTCTAGGTCCTTGAATTACTCTTACCCTAATAAATTAACTTATAATTTAGGAACTTTAATCAATTAAAATTAACATAATGAATGAAATGACAATAATATAACTAGTATTTCATTAATTAAGAGATGAATTATGACCAACTAAAATAATAAACTTTCTAAATCATGTCATTAGTCTATACCACTACATTTCCTTAATGGTATGATCCATAAACAAAGGTAACATATCTAATAAATGATATCATTAAATCATTCTCTTATTTCATTATATAACCAGTATAAATATGCTCACTTAAGTGAATCCATAATATTCTGGACAGCCAGGACTATAATAAAAAACATTGCTTCTAATATAAAGGAAACTAATTACATGAATTGAATTTCAACATTTTGATTCAACCCAGATTATAAATACATCATAGGTCATATTTATAATTATCAATGCCTCACATTAGTGCTATCATTTTATCAAAATAAGCCAATGACAAATCTGAAACATAATAAATGAAGCACATGTAGAGATAATTACAAAGCAAGTTAGTGAATCATTAGTCCATAAATAATGAAACATGCATAAATAATTAACTAACCAAGCCTATCTATTCCTATGGGAATTAAAAAGTATATAAAGAAACAAATGAAAGAAAGCAACACCATATTACCTTCCCAAATGGATTCAACATACCCATGTGGCTCAAAAACATGTTCTCCCTTGATCAAGCATCTTTGTCTTTGTCAACAATGGTGGTAATCTCCTCTAATGCCTCAAGAACATTCCATAAAACTTAGGCTCTTGATTCTAAATCACTAGACTAGCCTATTAATGAATCTTTCAAACAAAATCAATGATCAAATTTAAATCCTTGTGGAAACAATTTAACATTATAACTTTGTAATATTCAAGCTTTTTTATTCATGTCCATGGCCTCTCTATTTATAGATTTTTGAGATTGTAGGATCAACCATGACCATCCATCTCAAGATTGAGATGTGTGGCCATGGATAATCCTAATATTTTGAATTAAATCAATAATTATTTTCATCATGACATTGGAATAAGGGGAATTAAAGAGGCATGGGAGGCATTAACTAGGCATGGGTGACCCATAATCTTGATATTTGTGGCATTTATGGCCCAAGGATTTCTTTCCAAGAAATGATGTCACCTAATGAAGTAGTTAATAGGAATCAATTTTAAAAAATAAATATTCAACAACTCTCATGTAAAATCTATTTAAGCTCTTGATTTGGATTAATTAGCCTTAAATAAGGTTAATTAGCATTTGTGAAATTATTTAAAAATTGGCCCTTAATCAAAATGGTCAAAAAGTCATATTACAAGGTCATAGTTTGACTAGAGAGGAATTATAAGGTGATGTTAGATGTTTTGGATTCATATTCCTATTTAGGATGTTGCCAACAATAGATAAAAAAAGGTATGTGACATGTACCAATGAATTAGAAGAAAAGAGTGATCTAGAGCACTAAATGGAAAATTTGTCATTTTGACTCAAAATAATCTGATCAAAGTTAGCTAGCCCATAAAATGCATTGCCCTATTTAGGGATACTTTGACCTAAACTGGCACTTGTAGGTGACAATTTCAAACCGTTTAGGGAATTTTATGGATTTTGACCTAAAATGTTCACTTGAGTACAATTTGAGTAAGATTGACAATTTCAACACAGATGGTGTTAGAAATTGGATGTCTATATTTTCCCCTATTTAAGAATGCATAGTGAGACATTTAGGTGAATAAAATTCTTTTCAAACAAAAGATTTTTCAAGAAGAAATTTGAATATACCCATGATTCCCCCTCGAGAGGACATACTAGGATGAAAGAGAAGGATGAACTCTCAAAAAGAGAGAGAAAGTGAGAGGTTAACCCATAGAATAGATCACATCCAGATGAGTTAATGCTTGCACACATGATTACCATCAATGATCAAAATATAAATAGAGGTATAAAAAGGCCCCAAAAATAGGGGAATAGAAAAGATACAATCCATAAATGTAAGGGACAAACTGCAAACATAACCAATTTGAGAGTATAAGCTACGTGCTTACAACATTGGTCAATCTCAAGACAAGTTTCACACTAAAATCTTTCCATCATGGGATTTAATGTGGAGATATTGGAATTAGAGGAAAAGGGAGAATGTTCTGCTTCAAGAAGGGAATCACCACTAGAAAGGGATCTCCAAAGAGAAGATAATAAGTACTCTAGTAGAGCAGATTTGATCATGATAAAATAGTTTTGCCCTAGTAGGGAAAATATTGATCATTGATAAAGAATAAATAATTATTTTTCCCCTATAGATCTAATTTTATTTATATGTGGTTCGGATGTTATTCCCAAACATGGGTAATTTTCAAGAAAAATAGCTTAAGGATATAACCAAAAAGATAGGTTAAAGCGAGCAGGTGCAAGCATACATACGATGGTGTAATGGCTTACAAATCCATATAAAACTAAGCATATGAGAATGCACAAAGTGATGAGAGATATGAAAATAATGGAGATATTTGAGCTAACCTCAATATAAATTGAGTGTTGCCTACATAGTTTCATGGACTTATGTTCCAACATGAACTTCAGGCTAATGTAGTTCACCCAAGTTTGGGAGAAAATGGAATGAGGAATGATGAAATATGGCTAAGAATTTATTAAAATCATAATGTATTCAAGAAATACACATCTAATTATAGATAAATAAGCCTAAAATTCATGTTACCTAGAATCCTAATTGCATATCATGAGCCTAGGTTTTTCAAAGTGTTCTTGAGAATCATTCATCAGAGCTAATGTTGATGTCAAGACATTGAGACATGAGCACAAAGTGCTTGATATATAAAAATAAATAAGGCATCATAAGTATGATTAACTTATAATGACATAAGATTCCAATTATGCTGAGTTAGTTCAAATAAGAATATCTATAACTAAGGATAATGGTGAAATAATGACCAAAACTAGAGTTATAGTGATTTATATTTAAACAAAAAATCAAAGACAAAGAAAAAGATAAATATAAATGAACCTAAGTTGAAATAAATAAATGATCGATCAAGACTTAATTAGGAATGAAAATGTTTAAAAATAAAATTCAATAATGTCTTAATGACATGAGACCAAGATATGAATAATCAAGATCCATGTGGACCGTCAAGGAATTCTTGAACACAAGAGAAATGCAAAATCAAATAGAAAAATAAGACACTAACAACAATCAAATAAACAAAATGGTTCAAGAATAACATAATAACATAAGATGAAGATATAAACAATCAAGATCCATGTGAATCATTAAGATATTCTAAAACACAAAAGAGATAAAAAAAAAACAAGGAAACATAAGACCAAGATGAAACAAGAAGTAAGAGAGAAGGGGAATAAATAAAAGGAGAGGTGCGAAAGCATAATTAAACACCAAGAAAACTCAAATAAACACACACAAAAGAAAACCAAGTTAGTGTGGTTTAAAGATAAATATGCATGCACGTGTGGTATAGATGTTACTTTTCACCACATCACAACAAAGAACAATGACAGAGGAAATGGGGAAAGAGAAGAAAAGGAAGGGGTTGTATGTGCTAACTCCAAATGTATAATACATGTGGACACTACCTATATAGCTCCATGGATGCATGTTATAACATGAAATTTATGCCAAATGTAGTTTTCCTAGGAAATGGGATAGAAGAAAAGTGATGATCAAACTAGCATGATTAATTTTATATAAGAAATGGAAGATATGATAAATAAATGAGAATGGTCTAGCAAACAAAAAGATGATGAGATGAGAAGTAATGATCTTTCAAACTAGCAAGTGCATGGGATAATATGAAATGAACTAGTGTTTATATGCTTGAAAAATGGTAACAATGTTTAAACTTAACAGTTGCTCACAAAATGGTGAGAGTGTTTAAACTTAATAGTTTCTCACAAAATGGCAAGAGCATGGGATGGTGGAATGAGAATGTAAAAATGTATGGAAACATGAGACAATGTTTTGATTATTTTATGGATAATATTTTGATGTTTTTGGTATTTTAAAAATATTTCTAATGTTTTTGGTGTTTTTGGGATAAAATATGCACATGGTGGGACCATCTAGTCAAGCAGATGCACAGCCTGAGAGTAGAGGTTCCAATAAAATATCTAAGTTAGCTACAATAGCCCATGCTCATAAATTGATGAGAGTTTCTTGATGAAATAATAAAGAGTAGAAAATACTTGAACTAAGAAGATTGGCTATTCACTTGTCTAAAACTACACAAGACTGTCTTGGTTGAACTGCTTTGTAGAACTATTTCTGAAGATGTTCATAATGTTCATGAGACATAATTGAGATCATAATTGGTCAAGGGACAAAAAGTGTTCAATATTATAGCATGTCATAGACAAGACAAAAGATATTCTTCTCAAAGAAATTAATCCATAATGGGATGAAGAATGTGTTCAGAGTGCCAAGGGTTTAAATCCTTTACTATCGAGATTCATGAAAAGTGGACCAAAGTAGTATAAAATGTGTTCAAGGTAAGATAAACGGCTGGGATAAAATTATGACAACACAAGTTTCCCCCAAGTTAGGGGTCTTATAAACAGTTATTCAAAGTTTCTTATGCATAGAACCTCTTAAGGTGTATGATGTTCATGGTATCTAAAAGTTCTTCACCATTAGGTTTATCCAATCTATATTCTCTTGATCCATAGTTTGATGTGACAATATATGGTCCTAACCAATTAGGCTAAAACTTGCCTTTATTTTTGGGTTCAACATTGGTGTTCTTTTGGTTTTCTTTAAAAAGTAAGTCACCAATCTTAAATTCTTGAGGGAGAATGTGTTTGTTGTATATTATCCATACTCTATTCTAATAGGCCTATAAATTTTCCAAGGCATCCAAACACTTACCATCAATAATCTCTAGTTCATGCAGTCATGAGGCTCTATAGTCTTCATCATCTTCAATGTGCTCCAATGATATTATTAATTATGGGATCTCAATATTGACTAGGATGATAGCTTCAATGCAAAAAAAAAGGGAGTATGCAGTAACTCTAGTTGGGGTGTGATGATTGGTTCTATAAGCCTAGAGGGAAGGAAAGAGTTGAAAGTGCCAATTATGGCCAACATCAATAACAATATTTTTTAAGATGGATAGAATGGTTTTATTTGATGGCTCAACTTGCCCATTTCCTTATGGATTATATGGAGTGGATTTATTTAGTTTGATCTTGAATTTTACACAAAGAGATTTAACATCTTGCTTTACAAAGGATCTACCATTATCAGATATAATATGGGTCGGGATGCCATATCGATAGATGATATGGTAATGATTGAATTTAGCTATGTATTTTATAGTAACATAATTGAGAGGAATGGTCGCAATCCACTTGGTAAAGTACTTATTTTTAGTCAAAATTTGCTTAGGGCCATCTAAATATGTTGGGTTAATTTTCCCAATGAGATCGTGACACCATATTGAGAATGGCCATGGTGTTGTAGTCAATTGCAATGGTAAGGAAGGTGAATGTATCAATTTTCCATGCTAATAACAAGGAACACACTTTTTTACATAATTAAAAGCATTTGTCTCCATTTTGGGCCAATAATAGACTATTCTAAGAAGTGTATTTACTAAGACTACACCATTGGTATGGGCCCCACACATTCCTTCATGAACGTCCTCTAGTGTCAGCTTGGATTCTCCCAAAGATAAATAACAAAGAAGCATTCCATCATAGCCTTTATGATAAATCATTTTTCCAAGGAGGATATAATGTGTTAAATGATGAAGGAATAGTTTTTGTTGGTTATTGGAAAAGTTGGCAAGAAATACATGAATATGGAAATAGTTATAAAAATCTTGGTACCATAGTAGCTGAAGTGAGGGATTAGGATCAACAATGGTGCATATACTCTCTAAAGTTGATAAAATATGTACCAGCTAAAGAATATTTTCAATCAAGAAATAATACTCTTTATCACTACCATACATTTGAATCATGGAACCAATTGTTGCCATGACATCGATAGATCTATTGTTGACTCATAAAACTTGCTCAAACTATAAAGATTTAAAATTTGTTTTGAGGTCATCAACAATTTCTTTGTAAGGAACAAGATTATCATCTCTTATTTGATACTAATTAGTTATCTAATTTATTATTAGCTACAAATCTCCATAGAACTTTAATCTTTGAATGTATAATTGTCTGGTAAGATAGAACCTTGCAACCAATGCCTCATATTTGGCCATATTATTTATACACTAAAATTGTATATGGAATGCTTTGGAGATCAAATCCCCCAATGGTGTGATCAATAATACACCTACTCTAGACCTTTAAGATGTCAAGGATCTATCAAAATCAAGTGTCCACTATTCATGTTCTTGTGATGCTTGTTTTATCATCATGATGGAATCATCTGGAAGGTCAAAGTTGAGAGGTTGAGTGGCCATAATAAGATCTTTTTCAAGTTGGTCCATAAGAACCTATCCTTTAATTTTGCTTTGATTCTGGTACTCAATATCAAACTCACTAAGGAGCATAATCCATTTACCCATGCATCCTTGAAGAACTACTTTAAATAAGAGAAACTTGACAGGATCTACCTTGGTGATAACGATAGTTTTGTTATTTGGCATATAATGTCATAATTTCTAAGTGGTGAACACCATAGTTTGACATGCATTATCAATAGGCATATAATTATGTTCATAGGATACCAATGTGAAGCTTAAATAATAAATAGCATGTTCCTTACCATGATCATCATGTAGAGCCAAAAGTGCCCCCAGTGCATGTTATGTGTCTAATATATAAAGGGATAGTGGCTTTCCTTATGTTGGAGGTCATAAGACTAGTGGATTGTCCAAGTATGTTTTAAGCTTTACAAATGCTATCTAACAATCTTCATCCCACTAAAATGTTACCCCTTTCTTTAAGATATGGGTGAATGGGTGGCACTTATTTACCAATTGAGAAATGAATCTGCGTATAGACCAGACCTTTCCTTGTAAACCTCACAACTATTTTAGATTATTTGGTGGAGGAATTTCCATAATATATTGACCTTTATATGGTTGAATTTTATCCCTCATTGTGATACAATGAACCCTACAAATTTCCTTGATGTGACCCCAAAGACACATTTCTTAGGATTCAAGCAGACTTTATATGCATGAAGCCTCTCAAATATTCTTCATAGAATGTTAGGGTGTCTAGATCTTGTTCTTGATTTTGCTATTATATCATCAACATAGTCCTTGACAATGTAATACATGATGTCATGGAAGATGATAGTAATTATGTGCTTATATGTGGCTCTAGCATTCATCAAACCAAATGGCATGACTTGGTAATAAAATATCCCCTAGGGAGTGGTGAACATGGTCTTATGTTTATCTTCAAGGGCTATATTGATCTAATTATAACCATAAAATCCATAGATTAAGGATAGCATCTCTTACCCAGTAGTTGAGTCGATAATCATGTCAATGTTGGGTAGAGTAAAATCATCTTTTGGGTATGCTTTATTGATATCATGAAAATTAGTACAAACACATATGTCTGGGGTCTTTTTACTTACTATCACTATGTTATAAATCCATTCAGAGTAGCCTAGTGGTATGATAAAATTAGCTCCTAACATATTTTACAACTCAACTTTAACCAAAAGGGTGATACATGGATGCAATTTTCTCAACTTTTTCTTGACTAGTTTAACATCAAGGTGAATAACAAGATGATGTACAAATAAATATAGGTCCAAGCTTAGCATGTCAGAGTATGCCCATGTAAAAATGTCTATATAATCCTTAACAATGGATATAATATGTTCACATTCTACTTCAGTAAGGGAAGCTCCAAGATAAACAATTTTAGGATCCTCATGGGTCCCCAAATTCACTTCTGTTATGCTCTCTATAAGGAGTGTGGATCCATGTTCTAGAATTATAGGAAATATATAGTCATAATCATTTTATTCTACTATATCTTCTTGTTGTTTCTCCCAAAGATTTGGATAATATGAAGAATTAGAATCTACCATCTTAGGTAAAGGCTAATTGGTAAAAATATCTAGAAACTCAAGAGCAAGATGCTCAAATATTTGATGTTGTTCTAAAGAGATGCTTGTACTAGCTATAGAACTTGGGCTAGATGGACTTTCTATGTCTTGAGGGGATGAACAAATGTTCCTACCTAGTAGTGCTTGAAATAGGTTTTCACTCAAAGGCTTGTCTTTTTCTTTACTTTTTCCTTGACCAACAAGTGACTCAAAGATATTCTCACCTAAACATATCTTTTTTTGTTCTTTATTATGACCAATAAGTTTTCTTGATCTCCAAATTAGGTAGAAGATTTCAATGAAAAATCAAAATCCTACATATGATCACCAAAGGGGAATGCATCTCACTGGCCCATGTATTTTGTAATTGATTCTTCATTTTAAAACTCATCAAGGCATATGACCAAATTTTTTTGATCCCAATCTATGAGTTCAAGATGGAAAAGACATAGGTTACAGTGAAGGTTTATTTCAGGATGGGAAGCACTAATGATAAAGATATAATTTCCTACTTTAGTAAGGGAAGCACCATTAGGATGGGTTTTTGCTTTAGGATGGGAAGCTCCAATAGGATGGATTTTTTCTTTAAGATGGGAAGCTCCAATAGGTGTTATGGTCAATATGGCATTTGAATCAAATAAATCTAAATCAACAAGATCGTTGAAAAGGCATAATGGGATGTTGTGTCACTACTAGGAGTCTCATTACTAATCACTTCAGAAAGAGTCACTACCAAATGTTATGAGGTCATCTTCTGGTGGTTTAAATTTGAGATAATGATTCCAATTGATAATTCCAGCTGATAAGGGTTCTAAAATTCTTTGCACCTATGGACCGAGGCCTTTCCTTATATATTCAAGATGATCCATGATCCTATTAGGGATAGGATAATTTGGATTCTAGAAATAATTAGCAAGGATTTTAGAATATAACCAATCTCACTTAGTAATTTACTCTTTATCTTCTTTGGTGTGATTTTTGGTACAAAAACCACATGAGGTTTTGGTTGCTTCTTCTTTGGTTTCCAAATCTGATCAGGTCTATTAGGAGTCTAAGAAGTTTTAGTCTTACCAAAAAATTTATCAGATTATGGTAATTTTTCAATATGTAGTATATCCTTTAGATGGTACGTGGAAATGCCTATGTCTTTAATAATACCCTATTTGGCCAGAGCTATAGGAAATGGATTAGTCAAAGTGGAGGCTAGATCACTAGGGTCTATATAATTAGATGGAGATGGATGAGAAATGATAGCTTCATTCTTCTTTATAATGAATTCAAAACCTGGTCAATAGTTATAATTATGAAACTCTACTTCAAGATTTTTGTAGTATTGGTATGGCTATTGATTAGTGGGAATAGTAACCTTGATCCCATCATGGGGAAACTTAAGGCATTAGTGAAGATTAGATGGAACTTCTTGTACTTCATGGATCTAAGGATGACTAAGAAGTATGTTATAAGGAAGCTTGATATACACAATATGGAATAATGTGTGATGATAAATAGAACCAAACATAACTAGAAACCAAATTGTACCAAATGACTCCCTCTAAGTGTTGGTGTAAACCTTGATTGTAATAGTTTTTGGTTGAATGTCTTTATCCATGTAACCAAATTGTCACACCAATTTAAGAGATATGATGTTCAACCCTAAACCATTATCTATGAGAACCCACTTGATCATGTGAATGATTATCTCAATGTATAGTGGGTTATTATGGTTTAGGCTAAGGGTTGACATGTCCTTTTGATCAATTGTGATTTGTTAAAATGAAGACAAATATCCAACTAGGTTCTAGAATTGATCAAGGTTTATATCATTGGGCATAATATACTTTTGTAAAAGTTTTTTTAAAAATGGTTATATGAACATTAAATGTCTACAAGAGGTCTAATATGGAAATTTGTGTAGGAGTTTTAACTAATTAATATGTTAGACTATAAGGCCTTTGAATTGTGGATTGAACAGGTTTAGTCTTTGTTGAGATAGTATTTGGATTTGGAACCATTGGCACAATGTTATCATTGAGTTTATGGAAAGAAGTGGGCAAAGGGACCTAAATGGTAACTCATGGGCATCTAGTTGTGATTGCACAACCTAGAGGTGACAAGGAGTTAATATAAGTAAAAGAGGGAGGCAAAGGGCCTTAAATGGTGACTCATAGGTTATTAACTATATTATGACAATTTTGGGTCAACGAGGAGTCTTTAGAAGAAAGGTACTATTGTTCAAGATTAGTAACCTATGCAAATGGAGTACTAACATACTAATGTGGATATGACATGGTATTACTAGGGGGAGAGAGTGTTGACCCTATAATGATGGGTCCTATGTTGTAAGGAACATGACATTGGACATGGAGCTTCACAGTAATAGTGGTAATGTGGGTTGAAAAAATTCATCCCATAGTGTTATTATAGTCATAACGTACATTGTTATAATCCAAATTATTAGTGTGGGAATTATGATCTTGATTATGCTTATTATGATTATAACCTTGTTATTGGTTCTGTTCTACCTCTATCCTTGATTATGGCCATTTTGATTATTTTTTGGTGGTGGTGGATCATGTCAAGGAAAGGGGTATTTTTAGATTCCCATATCCTGATTCGTGTCTTGATTAGGGGCCAACTTAATTTCTAGTTCACCACATTAAATAAATTCCCCAATAATATGTCATAATTAAACACAATGATATACACTATAACCAGTAACATGATGAAAGTTACACCATTCATTATTTTTTTACTAATCTATTTTGGTTGATCTTGAGGAAAAGGCCTTGATACTGGCCATATAATTAAATTAGTTGTAATGAGCTTTTGTAACACTAGTTTAACCAATTCTCCTAACTTGATAAAGACTTTAAACTTGTTATGAAATGTCCTTCATGGAGGTTGTCTCTAAAAAGTAGGTAGTGGATTTGAGGGAGTGAATTGTACATTTGGAGGAGGCATACCCTGTATCATTTGTACATGTCTTGTTTTTATCACCCCATTTCTAACCATGTTCTTATTTTTGTTAAATCCCTTAGGTTTATCCTGCATAGTTTTAGGAGTCAGTGATTTATTTTGATTAGATGTTTGACCTTACGTAAAAATCTTAACAAGGCCTTTAATAATAAGAGCCTTTTCAATCTACACTCCTTTATCAATAATTTATTCAAATGAGTTAGCACAAGCTAATCATAGATTTTGCACAACTTTAGGATGCAAAGATATCAACCAACTATTTATTTAGTAAATTTTATTAAAAATGGCCTACCAATGCTCTCCACCTTTGCAGATATGTAGCAAAACTTTCACCATCATGTTGTTTGGCTTTACATAAGTCAACAATGGTCAATTCATATTCTATTTTATATGATAAATGGTTAATGAATTTTTTTTATAAGTCATTCCAATCCACAACTAATCCCTTGGGTAGTTTATGTAGCCAATTAAGAGCTTGTCCCACTAAACTTTGTAGAAATAGTCGTAATGAGTACTCACTACTGTAAGCAACCTCTTGACATAGGACAAAGAATGCCTATATGTGCTCACGTGGATATCTTTTTCTTTTGTATTTGTCAAATTTGGGTGCCTCCAAATGAGGTGAAAAAGCATTTTGGAGAATAGCTAAGTCAAATAGATATGGGCATATCTCATCAAATTTGTGCTTTTTAACTCTATTATTCATCTCTAATATTTGGATAATTTGCTTCATTAAATTCAATTCTTGCATATTTGATGCATTTTTGGATTGGATAAGATATCTTTAGGGTGGAATGTGCCCTTGGTTTCATTATCGTTGGGGTGGAATGTGCCCTTGGTTTTGTTACTATTAGGGTGGAATGTACGCATGGTTTTGTTGCTTTTGGGGTGGAATATGCCGCTAGTTTTGTTGCTATTGGGGTGGAATATGCCCCTAGTTTTATTGCTATTAGGGTGGAATGTGCCCTTGGTTTTGTTGTTGTTGGGGTGGAATGTGCACTTGGTTTTATTATTGATGGGGTGGAATGTGCCCCTAGTTTTACTTTTTTTGGGTGGAATGTGCCCCTGCTTTTGTGTGGATCTATATAGAGTGTATACCTTTTGATCCATGGTTTGGTTATGATTTGATTCTTGAGTTGAGAACATAGGCCGTTGATTCTTGGATTGTAAAACATTCCCTAAATTTAGTTGTTTTGCACTTTGTTGATTTTGGAAATTTCTATGTTTATTTACCAATCTTTAGGTTGGTTGAAAAGATCTAGCCAAATTGTCTTGAGGGATTTCCTCAATTCAAAGTGAATGTTTGGGTTTCTAAGTTTTTAAAGTAAAAAGAGGTTCTTAATGATTGAATAATGCATGTTCTGTATCAAATGGAACACTTTTTGAGGTCTCTTGTGACTTTAACTATTCATTTAGATTGACTTGATCCACTATGATAATGTCCTCATCCAATATTTTTTATGTACTTTAAACCACATTTCCTTGTTCTTTCGAAGAATTATTATTAATTTAAGTGGCAACTAGGGAGTAAATTAAGTTTGTGGTAAGTTGTTCTAAATATCATTGACTTATTGTCTTGATCTTATCTAGAAGATCTATATTTTTGGGTTTTGACTTTATTTGTATTTCCTTTCCTTTATTAGAGGAAGAAGGCATGTCTATTTTTGCAAAATCTTGCTCTTTCCATCATTTTTCTCCTTTTCTAAGGTATGCAATTGTTCTATAGGAAAGTCAAAAGGTAGTATAGCACCCAATTATATTAATCTAAGAAGGGCTTCATCATGATCTTCTTGGGGTTGATATCCATTGTAATCATCTTTAAATATTATTATTAAATGGATATCATAAAAAAGAATAGGGTTATCTTGACCATCATAAAATTACTCATTTTCATAAATAAGGACATAAGAGTCCCCACTACGAGTGAACCTTTGAGTCATCTATAAAAAGAGTTCTTACATTGTGTTTAACTTATTTTTAGACCAATGCTTGGCAACCAAACAATGTATGATTTGGATCTCTCTTAAAAAAATAAACAAGGTACCAATGAGACTATAAGGGAGTGTGGTTTGAAACCACACACAATTTAGAAGATATAGTTCATGAGTTTACTAAACCTTTGGTAAAGTTGAAATCATATAGATCAAAAGAGAGTAAGGTAACTCAAAGACCCAAGGTGAAAACTAGTACACCAAAGCTTAGATCTTTGTGATACACCCACACTGTAAAAGCTAGCTTCAAATTTGACAATTTGACCCTAGACATTTAGAGTAAATCTCTCTAGATTACAAATAAGACAAAGTGAACTAAGCAACTCAAGATGTAAAAACATACACGAATCACTAAGTATAAAACTAAGAACAAATAGGTGGCACAACATTGTGACATGATTCTACTAGGATAAAATATGTTCTAGGACTCAAAGCATGAATGATATGCAGGATGACTTGAGTCCACCAAGATGATATGTGATTTTGAGTCTTAATAAATGACCTTTAATCCAAATATAAAATTGAACCCGAGTTAAAACAATCTTAGTGAACAAATGTTGAACCCACTTTGACACACCAACCCTTATAACTCAAAAAGGTTCAATTTCAAATGTGAATTATAAATGAAGGATTTAAACAAATTGGGTAAAATATCTAGACTCAATCAAGTAACATGACTAAACCAAATTAGATGACATGACACAAATATTTTGATAATAATTTGAACAAGAAAAAGTTGAATTTTCCATTTGGATAGTGTAATGCCTCCCTTGCTCAAGAAAATTGAGGACAATGTGTTTTGGCTAAGTTCATCGAGTTAACAAGTAGTTAACGACACAAATGAAGACCAAGTAAGCTAATGACAAAAAATAAATGTCTTAAGTCTAAACTAACAAAGTATATAAAAGTGGGGTCTACTAAACAAGCAAGGTTTTAATAATTTTAGGGGAATCAATTGCATAATGACTTTCACGTCGAATGATGCAAAAGATAAGTATGTAAATTGCATGACTATGTCATTGAATAGTTGTAAAAATGTCTAGTCTTTTTTACAACCACTACATTCTATTATTTTCTCAGTGTAGTGTAGTGTCCAAATGCATATATGTCCCATGTGCAACTCCAAAGGAGTCAAATGAAATCAATACTGAGAGGTTAAACCCTAGGTCAAAATATCCCTAAAGAACTTGTGGGAGGTAATGACATCCCCCTTGCAAGCCAAGTTTGCATGAAAATAAATAAAGCATAAAATAGAAATACTTTAGGGTCATTTTAAGGATCACCCAAACTTTGGTGAGTTTTTAGGGTGTGCTTTGGATTATATTCTTTCTAAGCCTTGGACTAGGCTATTTGCAATAGGAATGGCAATTTTGATTCCAAGGGTTCCCTATAAGGGACAAATGGAAGAGCATACACATAAAATTCCTCTTTTTTCCAAACAAAACCTAAGTAAACAACTATTTCAAACAATAATTGACAAGTGTGTTCAATTTTAAACCCAAATGAAATATTTGGTGGTGTTCATTTGACCCCTTGGTCTTAGTTGCAAACTTTGAAAACATTCACCAAAACATCTAAATTCTTTGTTAAACACCAAAACAAAGTTTTCAAATGATTTTTAAACATAAAAATTTTGATTTAAACATGTTTTTATCAAATGTCAATCTTGGTCCTATAAAAAAAATCTTAGTATCCTTTAGCTTTGAAGCTCTTTTTAGCTTGAAACATTGAACTTTGGAAAAATAGCTCTCAAGTCTATGTTTTAAGAAAAATACAGTGACCAATGTTAGTTATTACAACTAAAAATGGTTACTTTGGATAATTGAGATCTAATCAATGTTGGTTTTACTAATCAATGTCAGTTAAGCTATGTAATCGATGTCAGTATTACTTGTCAACATTGGTTACTATGTAAAATTGTGGCAAACAAAAATGGAAAATAAAGTTAGAAAATCAATTTGTAAGAGTTTTAAGGGTCTAAATGGATACTTTAGAGTTGTAAAGTGATGTTATTTAGGTGTGAGATGTGTCTTGTCCCATTAGGTATGCCAAGATGTAGAGAATATTACAAAGCAAGTTAGTTAAGCATTAGTTCATAAATAATGAAACATGCATAAATAAATAACTAACCAAGCCTATCTAGTCCTATGGGAATTACAAAAGATAGAAAGAAAAAAATGAAATAAATTAAAACCATATTACCTTCCTAAATGGATTCACCATACCCATATGGTTCAAAAACATGCTCTCCCTTGATTAACCATCCTTGTCTTTGTCAATGATGGTGGTACGCTCCTCCAATACCTCAAGAATACTACATAAATCCTAGACTCTTGATTCCAAATCACTATACTAGCCTATCAATGAAGCTTGCAAACAAAATCAATGATAAAATACAAAACCTTGTGGAAACAATTTAACATTATAACTTTAAAATATTCAAGCTTTTTTATTCATGTCCATGGCTTCTCTATTTATAGATTTTTGAGATTGGTCAGGATCAACCATGACCATCCATATCAAGATTGAGATGTCTGGCCATAGATAATCATCATATTTGGAATTAAATCCATAATTATATTTATCATGACCTTGGAAGAAGGGGCATTGAAGAGGCATGGGAGGCATTAACTAGGCATGGGTGACCCATAATCCTGATATTTGTGGTATTTATGGCCTAGGGATGTCTTCCTAAGAAATGATGTCACTTGATGATATAATTAATATGAATCAATTTTTAAAAATAAGTATTCAAAAAATCTCATGGAAAATCCACTTAAGATCTTGATTTGGATTAATTAGCCTTAAACAAGTTTAATCAACATTTGTGCAATTATTTGAAAATTGGCTCTTAATCAATCAAAATGGTCAAAAAGTCATATTAATAGGTCATAATTTTATTTGAGAGGAATTAGAAGGTGATGTTAGATGAGTTGGATCCATATTCCCATTTGGGATGTTAACAATAATAAATAACAAAGGTACGTGATGTGTACCATTGAATTAGAAGAAAAGAGTGATCTAGAGCACTAAATGGCAAAATTGTCATTTCGACTTGAAATGATCCAATAAAATTTAGATGGCCCATAAAATGCATTGCCTTATTTAGGGATACTTTGACCTAAAATGGAACTTTTAAGTGACAAGTTTGAATAATTTAGGGCATTTTATGGATTTTGACCTAAAATGTTCATTTGAGTGTAATTCGAGTAATATTAACAATTTCAACATAGATGGTGTTAGGAATTGGATGTCTACAACACATATATTACCCATTGACCTCCCCTCACATAAGGATGTCACTTATTAATTTATATCCTCCAAAATGTATCTCAAATTAGCTAAGAATAAGAGTGTTGTAGCCTATAAGTAATCTTATCAATCATAATTTAAAATTATTGATTCATATGTGTAATTATAATCTACAAAAAATGTATGAAAACCCAATACTAACCATGATCATCATAGTGAATCATTACATACCTATTACATATAAAGTGTGATGTCCACATAATTAATGAATTCATGTCACCATGTATTTAATTCCAATATACAATAATAAGTGATTCATGTTCATAATCATTTTCAGTTGCATATTATAAGTAATAAATTCCATAGTTATAAATATATAAGAAATAAGATAGAAAAGTAGTTAATGCCAATAAATCTCAACATAATAAGATTATTGTTGAAGGCAATGGGAACAAAATATAATAACTAGGAAAGCCATCTACAAGGATGAATATATATCTTTTCCACCATAGCATATTGTACTAAAGTGTAGGAATTAATTGAAATATTCGATATAATCATTGGTTCAAATAAAAAATTTACATCTACATGTGTATTTCAAAACCATAGTTATATGACTATGTTATTCCAATGGGTGTAAAACAACATATAATGATCAAGCATAACATACTATAATCACAGTTAAAATTGATATTCTAAATGTAATAAATAGAATTTATAATAAGCTCATATAAATAAATAAATAAATATTGTTGTTTAGACATATAAGAACCATGCTACCATATTTATTTATGCCACCAGTAATAACCTCATATACATTACTATTTTTTCCAAACTAATAAATGTTATAAGACTGCATAATGCAAAGAAATGGAACTGGTACATAAGATGAACAACTGAATACAACACAACACACCCACCAAACATAATATACCAATATATATAGACAAGAATTATGTTGTTACACACAAGTCTAATTGCATCAACAGAGATGATGAACATAATAAGGAGAACACCCCTCAAAAGTAGCCCTATGTGCCCAACCATTGGTGGCCCTTACCACTCCAACCATCAACTTGGTGGAGGGTTTAGGAAATCAAGTACTCAAGTGAGGTAAGAGGTATTCAAAAGATATTAATCTACCGATGAAACTTATAAAATGATCAATAAAAGGCATAAAAATTAATGCAATCAATATATAACTATAACTCTCAACCAAACCAACTGACCTGAGTAATACTCAAGGCATACCTTGAATCTTTATAGAATATGATTTACACCATAAATCAAGATCAATCATATCCATTTAATAAGACCAAAAGGTTTATCCAAGTATATTATTCATCCTAATAGACTGACCTAAGTGTAAAATGATTAAACACAAAGGTTATAATCCATAATAGCCAAATCAACTCAATCGAGTCAAGAAGAGTGAAAACATATCATTCATTAATAGAAGATAAACTTGGTTTGGTTTAAAAATATCCATGTACAACCAACATTTAACTCCTAATAATATTTTAACAAATATGAAACCAAAATAATAATGTAACCTCATTCAATCAATGTGGATTAAAATAATAATAGTCCAAGATTGATAAATTAAGACCAACCGATTTGAGGAAAAACCCACTCCAAACAATAGGAGTAAAATAGATTTTTACAATCATCAAGGATGAATTTATTTTATCATAAACTAAAACTTAAAATCTAGAAAAGAGATATACATAGACGAGGGTATGGCTTCAACTAGAAGTCAAAGATTTCTAAAGCATGAACAGAATCATAAATTAGGAAGACATCCAAGCTTTCAAGAAATATATTCAGATTTACATAAAATATCTAGTATAACAACCTTGATAGAATCATATATAAGGAAGGCGTCAAAGCTTTAGATAATTCCATCCTCTTTAGATATGATATGTAGTAAAACTAGCTTTTACAAAATCACATAAAGAAAGATGTTAAGATTAAAAAAAAGCTATCCTTATTTATATATGATGTGTTTTCAAAACATTATCAATAGGAAATAATATTATAATAATAAATAACCCAATTGGGCATTGAAACTAGCATTGTTAGTTATGCAGGAAAAAACATATGATATCAAGCATAATAAGTGTGAATAGAATCACACAAAAAGAAAGGCATCAAAGTCTCATATAAATATGTCCTTGTTTACATGTGATATCTATCATATACAATTAGAAAGAAGTCACCCAAATGGGTATTATCATAAAAAACATTGTTTTAGGGACCTTTTAGAGGTAGTTTTATCAAGTTTTTGATAGTTACAATAGCTTTTTATGAGGTTATAAGTCACTTTCATTCACTTGGTAGAATAATCCTCAAATAAAATCATTAATTACAAATTCCAAAACTATTTAATACTTAAATCCCATGATTTAATATCTCTATTATTTTGATAAAATGAAATCACAATATCAGGAGCCAAAATACTCAAATTACCTAGCAAAAGGAAAATTATTTTAAAATTTATTTAGGCCATTATGGAATCATAGGTGAATTATCAAAACTTCCCCATGAATCTAGAATGATTCAAATAAATTTCATTGGGAAATTAATATAGTAAAACCATATTCCCATAACAAAATCCAACTAAAAAACATACCTATAAATTTTAGGTCATCATGGCTTCCTCTTGCTTTCCCCCTTGTTGTCTTCCTTTCACAGGAGGCTTCTCTTCTTTCCAATAAATATCACCTCACAAAACACCTAGGCATAGGAAAAAATACGCCTTCAACAATTGATTCTCCTCCTTCCTGCCCCTACATGGCCTAGGGTTTTGACCCAACAAAAGGAAATGCCAAAAACCATAAAAAAATGAAAGGATAAAAAATTAAAAGAAACAAAAGACCCCCAAGGAAAGGGTGAAGTGTTAGCTTAGGGGCATGATCCAACCACAAATTAAAATAATAAAATAATAAAAAAAATTAATAATTAAATAATAATGGTCAACAAAAATTTCCTAAATTGATCCATATAATTAATAAAATCATTAACTCAATTAGAATAATTAATAATCAAAACCCTTAAGATTACCTGAGATCAATAATATCGATTGACAAAAATCATTACAATAATAATAATTAAATATAAAATAAAATGATTAAAATAATAAGGATACCCAAAAACCTTTAAGTCAATCAAAACTCATGGTAAGTCATTTGTCCATGAAAGGGATTACTAATGATGTTTTCTAAGGTCAAGAGACCCATACACAGTTTAGATGAAACAATAGCATAACTAGTTAATAATGCATTCCTCCTCATTATGGATTTTATGATCAATTCCAACACTAAGGAATATAAACATAAAATAAGATAACCATGAGAAATTAATAACATGAGGTTTGACAAGGAGATCACATCAAGGATAGGGAAAGAACAAGATGCACATCCATGAATAAGGTGAGACCAATAAAAAATACAAATTGGTAAAAATATAAAAACAAAAAATGATGATGGCTTAGTAGCATATCATACATATTAATAAATGGTCTAAATTTCTTGGTGAACATTGCACCATTGTTTCTTACTTGATGAAAGTCACACACATGATATAAATTTATAATGAAATAATTATTATCATTAAATTAGATGAAACACAATACACTTAGCTCATGGTGGATGACATCACACAAGTGAGCATCCTATTAAATAAACATACAAATGGCATTACAAAAAAATTATTTGTCATGGTATATATATTCCATATTATAAGCAATACATAGGAGTCTTGCACCTTTATGTTGCTTGTATACACAATATTTTCAAACATTTATCAATTATTGATGCTCTCTATCTTGTAAAAACCTATTAATTCTCAATCTTTATAGGTACATGCCATAAGGGGTGCACCAGGAAAGGGGTGTCAGGAATCTAGAACATAAAGCTCTGATACCACTTTGTCAGGATCTAGGAGCACAATTGATTACCTTGTATAAGCAACTAAACATGGAATTTAACCAGGATCAAAATATAACTAGAAACCAAAAACAACACAGAATATGAGAGACAATGCACAATTGTATTAATACTCTTCCAGAAAGAAAATACAATAAAGAAGTGCCACACTCTTCTTCCCACACCTCTAAGGCATACAGATATTTTCCCTCAAGAGTTATCTCTCTCAATTACAAACAAATCAACTCAAACACAGAGTTGTTATTTCAACCAGTTAGTATCAATACTGCCAGTACCACCGAGTACACACACATACTCCAAGTCTAAGTACACCACGTACTCCAAGTAGATCTCACCTAATCTTGCTATATGTTGTGTTGCTAACCTCCTTGATCTTGCACACCTATAGATCAACCTATTTTTGTACACCTGCAAATCTTGATCACACACACACACACACACACACACACACACACACACACACACACACACACACACACACACACACACACACACACACACACACACACACACCTATAGATCAACTGACCTTACTTACCCATGTAAATCTCCACCCTGATCTTGCACACTTGTAGATCAACCTGATCTTACTTACCATGTAGATCTAACCTGATCTTGTTATACCATAGATTAACCTGATCATACACACTTGGCATTGTGGCGCTATGAAGAGCTAACCTTGCTCTCTTCCCTCTAAAGGAGCTAACATTGCTCTCTCTCTCTAGAACACTTTACAATACAGCCCATGAGTCTATTATATAGACCCCATGCAAACAATAATTAGACTTCTAATTACAATAATTAGAACCACAACTCAAGACTAAAATTAGTCTTTACATGCAAACAACCGATTCATTAAACTAACTATTTGTGTAACTGATAGTTCTGGAACCGTATAGGTGACCGACATCGATCCCTGTCTATCTAGGGATGACCGACGTTGGCTAATCCCTGATTGATGTCAGTAGCTTCTTGTCTCCACCTGACTGATGTCAATTGGCCTAACCAACGCTGGTGACTATGACACTCAACAACCTCCTTCATGTTTACATCAGTGAAGCTTTTAGCTCCACAACCTAACAAGGGGTGGGTATACCATTAGTGTTTCATAGGATTTTTATCCCCTTTTCCAATTTTTATCTACACACTTGTCTACTAAAAACCATTTCTCTAAGCTTGGCCTTCTCTTTCTCATACTCCTCCAGTCTTTTACCACCTTTAGTACCCCTTTTCCTAACCTAAAACCTATTTTTATAGTTTACATGACTATGTAAACTATGTCGATGTTGTACTCTTATTATCAAAATTTATTTAGGGTCTAGGTTAGCTCTTAGCTGACCTAGTCTGTGACCTAGTGAATTTTTGTTAATAATAATACTAGGTTGACTAGGTCAACCCTGTCAGTTGAAAATTTTGAAAGAGTTTATGGTTAAATTTAGATATATAAACACAATTATTTTATAATTATTTAGAGAATAATTATAAGAAGTAAGATATATTGTGCATCTTCTTATCTGCCATTCCACTTCAAAAACAAGCTTAGGAATTCATGCTTTCTTTGGAGATATAAATCTTGTCTTATGGAGAAGTCTTTTGGATGCATTCATAGGTTGTGTTTACTAGAGATGATTTATCCTTGTCATCCTTACATACCACAAAAACCTCTTGTGAAGCACCTTGTCCAAGGGAGAAATTGAGGCTTGGTAGGTTCATATTCAAAGGTAAATATTCCTAACTTTGTTCCTCCTTTATAAGAGTAGATAGATATGACTTTACACTTCTCTTCCATGCATTAGGATTTAATATACATTGACATGAGTATATGTCTTCTATGCATATTTTATTTTATTTTTTATTACTCCAAATTTGTGTCACAAGATTTGGTGAGCACTAGATTAGACTTTTACTTTACTTGTTATTAGTAAAGTGAATATGAAAACATAGGACTTAGTTAGGTTTATTACATAGTTTTGCTTGACTAGAGGATTTGAAAACTTCCCTAGTGATATTATTGTGGTAAGATATCACTTAATTAGGTTTAGAAGATCTATATTGGTCATGTTCTTGATTATCTAATGTATCCCCAATCAGAGGTGTAAGTAGGATCTATCTTCTCTGAGCTAGGATTGATTTGTATATCTAATGCATTTTTTGATTGCATACATTCTAGTAAACCCAATGTGAATCTAATCCTTGAAAGTTTTATTTCATGATTTTCATTTCTATCATTTTATTATTTTTCTATATTTGTGATACTAGGTTGACCAGGCTAGTATAGTTTCTAACTTATATGTGTAGGTTTAACACATAATCACATCAAAATGACTCTATTATTTTTGTGAAGGTCTTTATCAGATACAAGTTACTAGATTGAATAGGCTGACATAGTACTCTTATTCACTTCTAGATAGTAGAATATGTTGAATAGGTTGGTTACTCTCTTAATCAGCTCCAAAATAAAAAAATAAGTTGTACAGGTCAACTTGGTATCATATTAATCTTATATATAACAAACTAGCTCAACTAAGTTAACTCAGTCATATTAAATAGGCTTCAACAAATAGGTAATTATAGAACTAGGTTGACCTAGTTGACATAGTTAGAATAACATACAAGTAGTATTCAAGGCACTTGAATAGAAATTTTACAGTCCTCAACATCTTCCAACCCACCAAAGTTCCTTTCTTTCTCTCTCTTTCAATTCATTTATTACTTACAATTATATTTTTCAAAGTTTGTAGTCTTCAAAACTACAATCCTATAGCAAACTAGGTTGACCTAGTTCTATATTCTATCTTCTATCTAAAATACTAGGTTAACCTGGTTGACATAGTTCTTAAGTAATCTTGCTTCTAAAATATATTAGGGACCCTATCAAATTTAATCTATAATGTTTGGATATAGTATCATCTGAACTGACTCTTTACTATGCTAAAATTGGGAATTAACAACTATATGCTAGTAATTAATTCACACTTTTATTTTTAGTTATTTGCATGTTTAGAGTAGCTCACATATTAGAATTAAGTGTTTTTTCAATATACTATTTAGTTTCACTATTTTTATCTTTATTTCACACACTACCAAATCACATAATTTCAAAATGCATTTAAACATTTGTCTACCCAAGGCCTACCTACTTGGATTACATCACAAAAAGGGAAGTTGACTTGGTTTTTTGGTCAAGTATTAACATGTGTTTAGTATTATATATTGGCCAACTTCCCTATAAAACTTAGAATAACACTTTATAATAATCGAACAACATTTAGGATGACCACTTTGTTAGCATTTATGTTTTAATTGATTATTTTTACTTTACTCATTATATGTTGTATTGCAAAAACTTGCATTATCTAGCATTGGTGCAAGGATTCATGTTATGTGACCCAATTAGATCATTATTTTTGATCAAAATATTTGTGTGATTACATTAACTTATTATTTCAAGTACATTAAGAAAAATTCCCTATTTTTTAGTACACTTTTGACATAGTCTCTTATAGACTATTTTTTCCCTATTCCTTTCTACCTCTTATGTTATAGTACTAAGTCAAACCTGGTTGAATCTATATCCTTATGAAGTTATCCTTTTTCATAGGTTATAGTACTAATTTAACTTGGTTGACTCTGTATCCTTATTAACTTAGTTTTCATACTATATTTTTAGTAGTAGGTTGACTTAGTCAACTCTATACTCTTATCTATCCCTTCATATCTCCTTTCTTTTGCATCAACTTTGTGCTACCTAATATCTATATTTCATCATTAACTTCTTATTTGAAGACAATACTAAGTTGATTTCAATGAATATGATCAATCTTACCAACCCTAGTAGATTCTCCCATAAGCAACTTATGGATCTTATCCTAGATGAAAGTAATATTCATATAGCCACATGCACTATAAATTACGGGACCCCACCTCAGTCCTATTCACTTCAAAATGCTCTTTTATCACTTGAATATCAACCCAAATTAGAGTATAAACCATAAATGATCTTCTTCATCAATGAGTTTCCTCAACATTGAGTAAAAGATCCTTCTACTATTTACCATCTCATGATAATTAGTTAAGTTGACGAACCCCATTCACCTTCTTCCATGTTATCACATGGATTTGGGGATACTATATTATTTTATTTTCAACATCTTCACTCTATTTTGACCCCTTCTCATTCCATGACTTCTTATTGATTTCCTCCACCTCCATGCCTAGTAACTTTATTAACATGGTAGGTTCTACATCTAGTAGACCTCTTCCTATATGCACTCTTCTCAATTTTTCAACTAGTGCATTGTTTTCTACCCATGGTAATCATTCTTCTAGTGTTTCTCCTTCTCATCCCTCCACTAGTCCATATTTTTCCATATAATAAAATTATGCCAATAGTGCCTCACTTACTAATAGTTCTTCTAAAACTCCTACTAACACCCATAGTGGTACCTAAGCTACTAATGCCAACTATAATATTTCAAACAATGATAATAATGCAACTCAAACCCATTAAATCCTAATAAAAACTCTTAATCAAAAAAATTATTTTCAAGATAACAATGCAAATCAAATGATGCAAATGCAAAATCATCTTATCCATCTTCAAACCCACCCTCAATAGATTCCATGAGTTACACATAATCAAAATGTTCCTCCACATCCTCTTTGGGATTCTCATGGTAATATTATCCCTCAAATTTTACTTGTTAAAAATACAATCAAACATCTTCAAAATGAGCATGTTACATCTCAAATTTCTAATATTGATATAGGAGGTATCACCCTTACTATTTATTATAATGGGTCAACTGATCCTACTCTTCATTCAAAAACATTTGGAAATCTATGGAAAGATTGGGTAAATTTAAACACATTTGCATCTACCAAAATATCATCAAAAACTCTCATGGGTGATGATTTAGTTTGGTAAAACCAGCTCAAGTATCATTAAATTACTAGTTTGGAACATTTAGTTAATACTCTAGTCTAAGAGTTCCAAACTAGTGATCTCCTTCAGAATACCTTGGCCCATTTTATTAATTGTAATAAAATTGAGACCAAAATTTCACAATATTTTATTAAATGATGGAAGACCTTGTCTAACAAATGTAAACATAATATGGAATATGATAACCTCTTTGATATATTTACCAATGCTCTTTTCCCCAAGTTGCAACATTGGGTCTAGAATCTCTATCCATGTACTTTGGAAGAGGCTATTGGCTAAGCCAAGTGTCAAGATTCCCTTACGCATCAATTGAATCCATCCCAACCTTTTATGGGTACTTGTATGTTAGTTAAGAATAAGAATAATCATGTTATCAATAATGGAAGCATTGACTCTTATGATACCATTCATACTATTCAAGATGTTGTTCCTAACCAAACTCTAAAAAAAGCTTCCCTTCTCAACCATATCACTAATCCTCATTTATCTTAGATTAATAACATCAATATTCATAAACCTTTATCCTTAACAAAATTACAAACCTGCTTACCTAGGCCTTTACCATGAGAACTTTATCCCACTCAACCCATGAAATATTGGTATGATCCAAATAAATTTTGTTGGTTTCATGTTAATTTGGGTCATTATCATGAGACCTATAGGCAACTTCATAATTTGGCTATGGATTTCCTTATTGGTCACAATTTTGACCATGATTCTATCATTCATAAACATCAACAATCCTATGACATTTATTTCAAATCCAATGAAACATAAACTAAATCTCAAGATTTGAATAAGGCTAATAATCATTTGGCCATCTATAAAGATTGTCTTCCAAATCACCAAGGTAACCAAGACAAGCCTACCCCTTATGCCAATAATATATATAGTATTCTTCACCCAAATATAGAAGATAATTTGGTTAATATGACTAACATATGAAGGGTGGTTTCTTTCATTTATCCTTAACCCATTGACATACCTCAATTATCCCACACATTTCATGTTATCCAAGATTCTTCTACCACTCACTTAACCAAGTTGGGGAAAGAATACGTCATATCCTTTGATGAACCAATTCCAACACTTCCCTTATTTAACACTTCTTAGATCATTTCTACCATCCCTCCAGATTCTTTACCTATCACCAATGATACTCAAACTTCTATTAACACTTCTTCTAAAAAATCTCAAATCAAACCTAGATTAATTGTTCCATCCTCTCAAGATAATCAAAAAACTTCTCCTCCAATTAAATTTTCTACCTCTTATCATCACAAATTCATATGTACCTCATTTCCTCCTTTTGATGACCTCCTTCAACACTATGCACCTCTTTACAATAGTTCTCTTATGGGTTATGATGAGTGTGATCCTATCTTTTAACATACTAATCTCCTAGACCAAATCCCATTTTTCAAAATTATGTGAACCTCTCCACATCATTGTAATCTCATTATGTAGATTTTGTTTGAAATAAACATCCCTCATCCTCCTCTAGTAGGATGTGAAGCCACCTTACCCAGATCATAAGATAAAATTATTCAATAGTCTGAAGAGATGTCAATACATGTTAATGAAATAATAGATACTTGTCTTTCCTTCAAATTTCCCATTGCTTCTATGATCCCCGATGAGATTCTGCTTCATACAAATGATCCTCCTCTATTTATCAATGTCTAAATTGGTGATATCCAAGTCAAGCATGCTTTGATTGATGAAGGTTATGGCACTTGTGTTGCCTCTCTTTATTTTACTAAAACCCTTAGATATTCTAAATTTAATCTCAAGTCTACATGCAACACATGTCAAGGCTATGACTGAAGTAAAACACCTCCTTTAGGTTGTGTGTGGCTTCCCATTACTCTCCCACTTATTACCATTCATGTGAAGGTGATGATTTTCAACATTCTTTTATCTTAAAACATTTTTCTTGATAGGGCATAGAATCATTGCATTAGGGTAGTTGCATCTTCCACTTGTCAATTCATCAAATTTCCTCACAATGGATCCATCTATATGATTCAAGGTGATACCAACCCTTAGAATTTCAAACAATTCTAAGACCATGTTTTATTAAATATTCCTACCCTTAAACCCTTGCCAAGGATTTCATTTCATGAATATCAATGATTTAACTTTCTTGTCAATTCCAACTGAGGTTATAATGGTCACCCCAAACTCATTGGGAATATACCCCCTAACCTCCTAGATTCTAATGATGATGAGCTTGATGAGATAAATCTCAAGATTAAAACTTTGGATCTCTCACCTCATCTCATCTCTTAACTTCCTACTTCTTTATAGCCTTGTAACCATTAACCACCTTGTGATGATATACCCATTATCTTAATTAAGACTTGATAATCCATTTATCACACCACATCATATGACATGGTCATCCTTACCTATACCATCAATATTCATACACATGATTATGATGATGTTTATACCTTAGATGATCCATTATTTGGAGGTTTTGTCAGGATTGAGATGCTAAGATTATTTTCTATGATCACTCTTTACTTCAATCTTTAAATATATCTTCTAGCATTCCATCTTATATCATTCTTATTTTTAGAATTTTTCCTCTTTATCATAGGGTACATATGGTGTGCACACCTCCATTTTTTGAAGAACCTCATAGAAGTATGATTATGGATTGTGTTATGAATGGTCCCTATCACTTTTTTAGATACCATGACCCCTCTAGTAGACTTATCCCTTAGATTCTTGTGACTATCATTCAAACTTCCATGTATCTCTCTCCTCTCTTAGAAGAGCCCAATTTGGATCCCATTCCCACTCCCTCTATATCTGAGTCTCTTCTTTCTTCCAATCCTATTACTCTTTAAGTTGAGCCTTATCTAGTTTCTCCACCAGCCCCAACTTCTCTTGGTGATGGTTTGTTCCCTTTACCATAGTTGTTTTTTTACCCATTGAATGGGTTGATCAACCTTATTATGACATTCATAAAGTTTCTAGTAATTGAACTAGAGATTATTACATATGTCAATATTCAACTTTTCTTTCCCCTCCCCCTCTAAGTACACATACCAAGTCTACTCATAAGCATATCTATTGCTTGCACAACATAAATAACCATTCATTTATGCATGTTCACAAGATACAATAATGTATCGACACCATGCATCCTACCACTCCTCAGCCCTTAGACAATGTTATAACTTCCCAAAAATTATTACCCAAGTATCTTCCTAAATCCACCAATGATCACTTCATCTCTCATAAAATTCCTATATTCCCTCATCTATGGATCTTTCACCATCAGTGACCCCTTAATCTCTTGTAAAATCTCATACCATTTATTCTCCAAATAATCCTATACATGATACCCATCATAAAATAATCCTTTAGGAATTCCTACATTTTTTGTCAAGGGGATTCAATGTGAGATATTTTTTCAACATTCAATAAGGATCAATATGACATTAGTTATAGTTCACACTGAGCTTAATAGAGACTTATCAGATGTTATGGATAATGTGTGTAGACAAATATATCAATACTTATGAACACATGCATGGTGTACTTAAATTTTCATTTGTATTAGAGATGTGCTCCAAGTTTACATTTATCTATTTTATCTATCATTTTATATTATGTCAAATTTTTATATACCTTACATGGTGGCTTTTGTTTTACATTACATGTGGTTTATGATGTCACTATGTTATCTTATGGATTCCTTTTCATAATTATATTATTTTTATTCTTGTTTTCCTTTTCTTTAGTTCACTTGTTCTTTCTCATGATTATTTTATATCTTATCTCTATAAACATGTCAAATTATTATTATGATTTGGTTATACAAACCTTATTCCTTTTAGTCATTCCTTCTTTACCATGTGATTAGTGAGAAAATAATTCATCTCATTACAATATTGTTTTACCAATACACTTTGGATCTCCCTTTATTCCCCTCTATTCCCTTTTGAAAACTAAGCATACACATGGTTGAGACTTGAGATAACATGTTGGTTCATATTTAAGCCTAAGTGTTCTAGTCATTAATGTCTCTAAATATTTAGATTACTTTGGACAAAGCCTAAATCTCTTTCATGTGTATCAATATATCTCTCGTAATTGGTCATTACAAGTCTATATGGAGGAGGATTATTAAAATTTATAAAAACATTTAAAATCTAGATCATTTAACAAAAGGTAATGATCTAAAAAACAACATTAAAAATTTCTCAAAAGTCAAATCACACTAAAAGACATGATTCTAAGTACATCTATTTTTTCTAATCAAAGCGAAAATTCCACATTTGGCCTCACAATAGAGCTGAGGTCCATTGGGGTATGGTCAGCTAGTAGATTAGAAAAGGATAATAAAAAAAATTGATTCATACCTACTTTATCATGTAACTACCAAATCTTTGCACTAGACCAATAACTTTATAAGGGACCCTAAGGAATGGGGAACACATCTTGGGAAGGTAGGTCCATTTAAATTTTATTATTCAAAATTACCTACATGAGTTGATCTTAGTACCACACTTATTTACCTACATATATTTGTGCCTATAGCAAACAACTATCCTTTGTATATTGATGGTCACTAGTCACTTAGTATCTTCTCATATCCCTAGTATGCCTCATGTCTCCTAAGGTCTTATCTTAATATGCATAAATTATACTTCTTACATTTCCTTTTTCACTCCCTAAAATCCTAGTATTTCCCCTTGAGAAATATTATTTTCTTCACTAATCCCTCCCCTAGGAATTCCATTTATGAATTATAGTGTAAGAGCATGGATATGACCTAGCCTTCTTCACAAATTACCAAACTTTCATATTACCATTCCAAATTTAACCTTTTACCATATTTTAACATTATTTTCATTTCATTGGTGTTTCATTTGTGAGTTATAGTGTAAGACCATGTATAAGACCTAACCTTCCTCACAAATTTTTCCAATATCCAAGTCACAACAAAATTACATGTGTCAAATATGAGATAAGATGTGATTGATTATGAGTTACACATCATTGACATGCTTACCATCTTGATCTAGTATGTTTATGCTTACTTATTTAATATTTCATTTTTATCTTTTTATTTTTTGATTGCATCTATGAATCCAATCACTTTTCTTGAGTTTTTCATACTTCATAGCTTGAATTAGTGTGATTAATTTAAGACCATTTTCCCAATTTTGTTTTTACTTTTATACTTGCCAACATGATTTAGTATGATTGATTGACTTAATTAATTTGTTTTTATACCATTATTCTTTCATGTGCTTTTCATTTTATTACATTATTTTCATACTTCCCAATATTATTTAGTGTGATTTTACTTGTATTAATTTGGTGCCACTCTTTCTCATGGTTTAAAAATAATTTTTTCCCTCTTTTTTACCACTCTTTGGTTTCGTATACTTAGTAATATTGTTTTTTACACATTTCCCAATGTGAATTAGTGTGTAGTGAATTTTTTTTATTAACAATACTTTTTCAACTCTTTTTACCTTTTTCTTTTTAACCATGCATGTGCACTACATAATGTTAGGAAAGAAAACACCACAAATATATTTTCTATAGCATATACAACAAAAGCTAAATACATGTGATATAAAGAAATATATGCATGTATCCACAACCACAACCATAATACAACACATAAAATTAAAATCCATCTATCGAAACAAAATATCTCTATATACATATTGTGTTTTTTGTACAAAAGTATAAAAATACATCGTTCTAGCTCTAAGGCTAGGCTCTATCATGTCTATCTCATGGCCTAGCCATGCTACCCATAGATTCCTAAAATATTCCCCTCTGAGTAGTATGTTACAATGAGGATGTTTGAGATCTCAATCTTACTATTTATCCCTATAGATTGGCCACTTGGGCCTATACCTATCCTAGTTGGATAGTCGTAGCCAAATGTGTAGCTCTCTCTTAAGACAAAGCCTACCATGCATGTGCCTCTCCTAATCCCACCCCCTTCCAATGTTATAAACCACCTCCATGTGTAATTAGCTACCTCATGAACTCCCCTAATAATATAAACTAGCCTACCTAAGCAAGGGTAGATGGTACCATGGGATCATCCAATATAATTGGGTCATATGGTGTAATACCCCATATAGAATATCATGGTGTATTTCCATCAAAAGGGATCCCCAAATGGCCTCCTCCTCATCTAAAGGATACACAAAATTCAAACTAGATAAATATCAAATCACATATATATCTCAATAATATATTTATCTACAATCATATACAACTAGTATTATATATCAAAGACTAAAAATTACAACCATTTATTACCTATCTAAGTATCACCAATCACCATTTCCCCATCTAATAATCCATCAAGCATGGTATCTCCATTGGCTCATCTCTCAAATAAATTGTTTTTTGGATACCTCAAAATAAAAACAAACCTTAGGGTTACCACCCATGCCCATCTCAAAACTTACTTCAATGGTGCCTCTATAAACTAGCTCTAACCTAGGTCAACTGAGGGATCATCCTAGATGACCACCCTCTATGCTCTCTCTCATCATTGGAATCCCCATCATTGGTATGAATAAGGTGTTCATTGATCCTATTTTTATACCTAAAGAACCCCTTTATCTACTTACATGCCTTCTCTAGCTATCAAATATCATGTTTGACTAGTCTATGTTATCACATGCCATAGTTTCATTTTCAGTCTCTCAACTAGTGCTCCTCCTCCTCCTCTCCCCCTCAGTTATTTCACATGTTGATCCTAAAATTTAGTAACCACTATAGAAGGTACTAATTGAGGCATTCAAAATTATCCTGGCAAATGTGCCACTAGGTATAGCTCTACCCACTAGGTTTAGTGGCCTATGATCCCTAGTTATTCTAACCCTGGCACCACAGTAACCCAACTTGGCCAAACAGTGGAAATGTGTACATAAGGATACCTCTCTCCTTGTATGACCATATATATTTATGTAATGTGGGCTACAACCTATGACTCTTGATCCTATCTCTATCTAAAAACTTGAAGTAACTATTCATCAACCACATATGGTAACCTAGTTGGTTGGTACATCAAAAACCTCTCATATATTCAAACACTCATTAATACCACTAGCTCCATAGTATTCTAATTTTTTGATAACATCCCATAAATATCATGTACGTGATAAACCTAGATGACATAGCCCAAATCATATAGTGCCTCCTAATCCAATATCAACTCACACAAGGCTATCACATACAATGATACTTTGCCATTCAAATTTTGACACAACACTCATGTTTTCACAAGTCTTATCATATCATTATAGATATATATAATATATAAATGAAATAGACTCACCCTTAGTCTCAATTAAATCCCATCTAAACACATCGACCATTAGATTAATGCTTGTCTCTCCTCCTGATCATCTGGTATCCTGGTGATCACTAGTGTCCTCTGTATAAGAAACCCAAATAATACATGGACATCCTCTAAATTAATACCAACCTCAATGGTATCCCCATCCACCACCCATATAAAATCTTTCATTAAGGGTTCCCAAGCTCTTAGGAACATGACCACTAGATTAACACTCAATGAACCCACTGCATTTATATGATGCCTCACAAGCTTAACACAACTAATCTATCTTTGTCTACATATGTCAGGTGCTCTAATGTATCTATCAACCATGATGCATCCACCAATCACCAAAATATCTAGCACCCCTAAAATAATCAAATAAAAAAAATATGTATTAGACCTCCATGTCACTCATAATCAAAATACATTCTTTTAAATTTTTAAAAAAATCACCTATTTCACATTAATTTATTCATTTCTTACTAGTTTGACCTATTTTAAACTTAATTGGAAAATTTAATACTTAGTTGAATACCTTTTATCTTTAAATTACTATATCAACCATTTTCCCTCATTTTAGTACTATATCAGCCACTTAAAAACATACTAAGTCAGCCCTATAGTACTAGGTTAGCCACTTGGACTCAAACAACTAAGTCAACTTTTTCTTTTTCCCCATATAGTAATAAGTTAGCCTTTTGACTTAACAAACTAAGTCGGTCATGAGGTACTATGTCAACCTTTTTCCCAATAAACTAAATTGGCTAAGACCTACTAGGTTGGCCCTTTCAAACATTTATTTTCTATGTACTAGGTCAATTGGGTCGACCTTGTTCTTTCAAATACATTGACTCTTTGACCAATTATAATAAATTCTTTTGGCATTTATTACTTCAACCCCTTTCAACCCATTTCCCCATTTGACCTCTAGCATCCCTAAAAACTTCATATGGTTCATTTTGGTATATAAATTTGGTCTAATTGAAAATTTTCTATAAAAAAACTTAATTTTAAATAAAATACTCAAAAAACTGAAATTCCTAGTTGCCTACCTGTGTTACACTCATTATGGCTAGTAGACATCCTCCTCATCTCAGTTGTCATCTCCTCACCATCTCATCTCTCTAGGTTCTCACTAGATTTATCAAGGCCCTATTTTTTTAAGAATAGTCAAACAATATCAAATGAATCCTCTTTCACCCTAATTATACTTACTATTCACAAATATTTATCTTTAGATTCCTTGTTTTGATCATATATTTTTTTATAATATTTCATTTTCCAAACCATAAAATGTTTTTAAATCTTGACATTGTAGAGAATATTTTCCACTATTATATGCCTATCTTGCAAAAATTTCAAATTTTCACTCTTTTTGCACTAATCTCTACAGGTTTGCCTAATGTTCTTCACATTAGACACCGTCACATCTCTTGCATCTCCTTCTTTATCTACATCACTAAGGTATGTAAAGGTATGTATTTTTTAGTTTTTTCCTTTCATTTATCTTATTTGTTCCTTATTGTAATATTGATCAAATTTGACTTTTTAGTCAAATTGGGGCACCTATAGTAAAAATTTGATTTTTCATGTGTTTTAAGGGTCTAATATCATGTCATGAGGTGTTTTATAGGTCATTTTGTGACATTAAATGTTATGTTATCTTTGATCATTTAGATTTTATGTCCATTTAACATTTTGAGTCATTTTAGGGGTCAAAAAGGGTGAATTTAATGCTTTGTACGAACTTATTGGTAAATGTCAAGGTCATTATAGGTGATGTCATGTCCCATGTGTCCTTATAAGTCTTAACCAACTATCAAAAACTAAAATATGGTAGGTTTTTCTAAGAAAAGTCAATTTTCTTAAATAAAAGGAAGAAGATGGCACTTGTACAGACTCCTTGGGAAGTGTGCCACTTAGGAAAGGTGTAAATGTGACTTAATATTCTCCAAACTAATATACATGATTAATTGAGATGGAAGTGTCATTTATTTCTCAAAACCATTCATCTCCTTTTCAGCCCTTTCTGGCAAGCAAATGTGACTTATAGGTTTCTGCTTATTATAGAAATCTAAAGATGTTTCAAGGAAAATGATTTTTTTAGTTTTTTTTACAATCCAATTAATTAATTTAAGTATAATAATTTTTATAAATGATCAACTATGCTTTATGAATCATCCATTTGAAGTTGATTATGTTTTTATGCTTGCAAATCTATGAACACTGTAGGTTTTACTTCATTCTAGGCAAGTATATACAAAATACATACTAATTTTGGTTATATACAATGTTTAATTTCTTGCCAAATTATCCCCATACTTGGTTCCATGTCTTGTGTTATTTGAATGAGCCAATAACCTTAAATTTTTAGACGGGTCTCTTTTGAGTGCAATGGGTAGTTTTCACCATTTTGAGGAACTTTGTGCTTCTCCATAGCTTAAAAACATTGTTTACGATTAATTTAAATGTTTTAAAAGTTAAATTTATTCTCCATCCACCCTTAAACACTTCATACTCCAAAATAATCTTCATATTTTACATGCACAAACACACTTCACCTAGTCTGCCATTGGAGTATGAATCTACAACTAGCTACACAGATGATTTCAATGCTGAAAAGAATGTTTGAATCTGGTTTAAATTTGTTCTTGGTGGAAATAATTTAATTGAGGGTTTAAATTGAGTTAATTTTCCATGATGACTTTTACCCATCCTTATTTCTCCATTATAAACATGCATTGCCTACATATAGTCTATACACACATACAGGGACCTTCTGATGCCATCATGCTACAATAGGATATTTTGTAGTGTTTTAAAGATATTTTAGGTGTGTGAAATGTATTTTAATGTTTTAATATGGTTACTCAACCCATTTAAGGCCAATTTACATACTCAATATCCATAGTTACATTCTCTACTTGCAAACTTTTCAAGATACACTCCCATGGGTTTCATGGTGATATCATGGTATGATGAGAGATTTAATAGTGGTCTATATCCCTTTGGAGAATAATTAATAATTTTTTAAATATTGAGATAGATATTGTATCAATAAGTTAAAATTATAATGCACATGTTTCACTCCATACCTTTGTCTAAGTTTACTATGCTTGTGCACTGAGAATCACCACTCACAAGTGGCCTAAACAGGGGATTGAGATATTCATTTTAGTTTTAAAGTAAATGGTGAGACCTCACTTGGAGTCATAACATGAGTATTTAAAATTATAAACCTATTTTAAGTATAAAAATATATTTTAAGATGTAAATAACATTCTAGAGGGAAAAGACTAAGTTTAGGGATCAAATCCCTAAAATGGAAAAAATAGAGCACCCTAGATTTCTCTAGATATCTTATCATAAGGTTTCAAAAGGATTTGATGAAAAATAGTTATCAGAACTTGTAGTCCCATCATGTAACATGTAATATTAAAATTTGAGGAGGTAAATGATTAAGGTAATATGGTTATAATAGGGCCTAAAATCATACCTTTATACACTATTTCCAAATAGTAAAACCTATTATTCGAGCTCTAAAGAAAAGTATATAGTACTCAATACTACAGAGGAAAGAATATGTCCATAAATAAATTATATAATTATTTAAAATTCACCTCAAGAAGAATAAATATCATAATAAGAGGCTGATATTAACTCTAAATGAGTTAAAGAACACCTACATGCAAGAGTTAAGGCAAGGTGTTTCAGTCAATTGGAGAGACTTAGTTTGTAGCTCCTAAATGCATATGAAAGAGGTAAATGGGGCCAACATGATGAAAAAATTTATGTAAATATCCATTAGTATTATTATGAATCTCATAGTTTCCAATAAATTTGGAAGAGTCCTACTCAAACCTCTTTCACCCCTACAACCACCTATAGCCACTTTAGGTGACTATGAAAAATAGTGAGCAAAAAGGGACTATGTTTGGTGAGATGTTAGCATTAAAAAGGTGGAAAAATTGATAAAAATAGGTAAAATATGTTTATTAATGACTCATATCTATGTATAGGATATATTAACCATTCCCTTTTAAATTTAAGCATACATCAACACCTACAATCAACTAGGTGACTGTGATGCAAACAGTGGGCAAGTTGAGGTTCAAGGTGATGGAGAAAGACTAACTAGGGTTAAAAATAAAATAAAAAAGTATAAAATTATAATAAAATATAATATGTGGATTATATATATTATATTTAAGGTAAAATAATACACTCATACCTACAATAACATTCCAAAATTTAGAAACATAGTTAATAAGGGTACATCAATCCTAAGAATACAAGGTGTAGGAAGGGTGAATGAACGTCTAGTGTGAAAAAATGATGAGAGATGAATATATTATGATAATTTAAGAAACAATAGGCAATTAAATATGAGAAATATGGGAATAATTGGGTTATTATAAAGCATGCATTGTCCATTGAAAAAACCCTTGCATATAATTTCCCTAATAAGTCTGCCTTGGACTTTCATGACTTTGAGGGGTCAAATGAAATGAACATGGGATGTTTTTTGTTTATATTATAATTATCACCTATATAATAATTTAAAATATTTATATTTTATGATTAAATAATGGAAGTGTCCCTTGTTTTTTCTCAGATAGGGGGTACTTCCCTAGGTGCATAAGCCTATAGGTGTTGAGGAATGGAGAGGAAGCGTGTATCAAGAATGGTGTGAGAATTTAAAGAAGGTTTATTAATATATATGACACATATTAAAATAATTTAAACCTATAATATATTATATAAACTTAAAAAATATGTCTAAACCTCTTAACATTGCAAGCAAACCTATTAGGCATGAACGGGGCTAAAGGCCAAATGAGAGGTCAATTTTAATTATGGCATGAGAGAGGAATTATAATTAATTTAATAATGAATATGGGATATAATTATAGGTTTATAAACCATTTAAATTCAATGAAACCAAATGGAATAGTCCAAAACATAAAAGTTATAGTCAGGGCTATAAGGAATGGTGAAACATAGTGTTAAGTGAAGAAGTCATTTTCTTTTATAAAATTTTATATGACTTTTATAATATTTTAACGTTTTTATTGGGTTAATACATATGTTTTAAATAATTTATAGGTCAAATAAATAATCAATAACCCATTTTTAATGCCAAAACTCTCTCAAGCATGTAGAAAAGGAAGAAACAAGATCGATAGAGCAACTTTGGAAGCTCGCATATTTTTGGAGGGTTTGCATGGAGTTAATAGGAATTAATTAATGTTGGTAGAAGTATTTAAAATTTAATTTTTTAAATTGGTTGGTATCTTTGACATCAAAGTTTTATGAACCAAGCTTAAGACTCAAAACAAGCCTAAAACCCTACTAAACCCTTGCAGAGACCAAATTGGAGAAATGGAGTTAGAGAGCTGATATAATGACATAGTTTAAATAGAATAGATATTTTAAATTGAATATTAATCCATAAATATCCTTCACATGCCAACTAGTTGTATGGAACTATATAGACATAGTACAAAATAGGGTTTTTCTCACTATGTTATGTGTTTTACAGGTTTTAGGAAGTTTCAAGAGATAAAAATCACATGGATGGAAATATTAATACTTAATATAACTATACATATCATTATAATTACTTTAAACAACTCCTATGTGATTAAACTAGGTGATTCAACTCAACTAGTCAAAACTAGCCTTTTAGACAAGCTAGTGAAGAAGATGAAAAACATCAAGTGAGATGAATTTAAGGTGTGATTAATTCCTATAATTAAATGGATGGTATTTAAAGGCTTCATTAAATTTATCCCATGGATTTTAATGAGAAAATTAAGCCAAATTTGATGAAAAGTGGGTAGGGTGAATGAATGGAGTGTTTTCTAGACATCAAATAATGATGGTTCACTTTCAAAGGTTTCCAAAGGACCAAGCATAAAAATTACCTTAAAATTCATTAAAATAATTTTTAATGATCCTAATCAGCTACAAGGTGTTCAAATATGTCTAAATCATCAAGTAATTTTCTAAGCTAGAATGAGGAGTTTCTTGCCACTTTTCATGAAGTTTATGACTTGGATTGACACTTGTATCTCCTAAAATTACATGGTTCATCCCATAACCTCTATAAATTCAAAATTAATTCCTTGTATCAGATTAAAATTTTTCCTTATGACCCTTGGACTTCTCTCTTCTTCCTTCTCTCATAAGTTCTATAAGAACTAGGCATTTTGGAATTGTATGGGATGTTCCACCTAAGTATGGTGAATCCCTACTCATTTCTATACCTTTTGATCAATAAAATGACTAAGTGTTACCTATTCCATGAATTTTATTATTATTATTTATTTTCATAGTATGATTTACTTTAATGTTGAATTTGCTTAGTGAACACTATGGATTCCTTAGCAAGTTGTCACATTATCTCACCTATTTGTAGCTTTTTGTTGCAGGGCATGTGATGTGTTACAAGAAATGTCAAATTTTAAGTGAGTTATTATATTCATTATTTCCATTCAAGTCCTATTTTATATTACTCCTAGATTTTCACATTCATCCATAACCCCACAATGTAACATTGATGCAAGAAGACATAGATTGGAGAGTGTATGCTTAGTTTTTCTTTTGATTTCAAGTGTAATTTGCATATGATTATATGTCATAAATATATTTGGTGTATCACATACCTTAGGTTAGTTTTATTCTATTTATCTATCCCCGTTTTCACTCCCCAAAGTTAGTATTAGTTGTAATCCTAAGTGGTATATTAAAGGAGCTAGCCCTATCTAAAGACTCACCTCATTCCTTAGGCTAACCACAAGCCTAGAGGTGATTTCATTATGCCACTTCAATGAGGAGATATTTGTATCTCCTCAAAGGGTGAAAATACAAGTGACAACATGTGATTTACTTATAATTAGTGTTATGTGTTGCTATATTCTTTTCTCAAATCACCATCATGTGTTACACTTATGTGACATGTGATGAGCTTTGAGTGGGGCATATGTATACATATAATATTTTGAAACATTTATAAATTATTGACACTCTCTATATTTTAGGAACCCATCAAATCTCAATTTATCTGATTACACACCCTAAGGGGCACATTGATAAAGGGGTGGGTAAATCATTGGTGCTTTACATGATTGTTGTCCCTTTTTCCACTTGTTATCTACACACATGTCTCCTAAAAACTATTTCCCTAAGCTTGAAATTATGTTTTGCATACCCCAAAAATATTTTACCACACTTATTAACCCTTTTCCTAACCTAAAACCTCTTTTGATAGTTTACATGACTATGTTAGCTATGTTGACTTTGTACTCTTATTGGAAAAACTTATTTAGGGTCTAGGTCAGTTCTTGGTTAACCTAGTCCATGACCAAGTGAGTTTTTTTTAATAAAAATACTAGGTTGACTGGATTGACCATGTTGGTTGAAATTTTTAAAAAGATTTAGGGTTAAATCCACATATATAAACACAATCATTTGTTACTATTTAGAGAAGAAGAAAAAGAAGTAATATATATTGCACATTTTTTTATTCACCATTCTACTTGAGGAGCAAGCTTAGGATCTTATAATTTCATTAGAGATATAGATCTTATCTTATGGATAAGTCTTTTGGATGTATTTATAGTTTATGCAACACAGAGCTAATTTATCCTTATCATCCTTACATACCACAACAACCTCTTGTGAAGCACCTTAGACAAGGGAGAGATTGATGCTCGGTAGGTTTGTCTTCAAAGGTAAATTTTCCTAAATTTTTTCCACCTTTGTAAGAGTGGATAGATATGAATTTTAACTTCTCTTCCATGCATTAGGATTCCATATACATTTATGTGAGTATATGTCTTCTATGCATCTTTACTTTTGTTTTTTATTACCCTTACTTTGTGCCACTAGCTTTGGTGGGCACTAGATTAGACTTTTACTTTACTTGTTATTAGTATATTGAATATGAAAAAATAGGACTTAGTTAGGGTTATTCCATATTTCTACTTCATTATAGGATTGTATACCCTCATTAGTGATATTATTATGGTAAGAGATCCCCTAATTAGGTCTAGCAAAGCCATATTGGTCATGTTCATGATTATCTAATGTATCCCTAATCAAAATTGTAAGTAGGAGTTATATTCTCTAAGCTAGGATTGATTTGTATATCTGATTAATTTCTTATTACATACACTACTTAGTTTTCCTTTTGTTATAATATCATTCTATTTCATAAAACATAAGTTTTCACATTCGATTAACATGTGTATGTCTACACAAGAATTCATTAATAAAGGAATATCATTCATTAACTTTTGTGTCCAATAAGGAAATTTATTATTTATTATCTCATTACCAAGGTGTAATATTAAACCATCAATCATAGTGTAACATTATAGTTTTACACAATACACATTTGGTCATCATCCCAGTTTTGAGATTATTTGTCATTCCCAAGGATTATTTAAAATTTAATAATCAAAACATAAGGTATACCAAGAATTTCATTTATAAGGTAATATTATAAAATTTAAACTCATACATCTACCAATAATCTAACAACCATCTGATTCAAGAATCCCTTACCAGTGCATACAAAAAATTTAAAATATGTTACTAGTTGAGATTCTGTAAATGAATAGTCAACTCTAGGTCTTTGCATTGCATTGCCCAAAATAAACTAAATTATAATTTAGGAACTTCAATCAGCTTAATTAAACATAATGAATGTAATGAAAATAGTATAACCAACATACCATTAATTAAATGTTGAATTATAACCAGCTAAAATAATAAACTTTTCAAATCATGCAATTAGTCTATACACTACATATCCTTAATGGTATGAACCACAAACAAAAGTACCAAATATAATAAAATATGTCATTAAATCATTCTCTTATTTCAATTCCTATGAAATATAAATATTCTCACTTAAGTGAATCCATAATAGTATGGAAAGCTAGGACTATAGTAAAATACATTGCTTCTAATATCAAGGAAACTAATTACATAAATTGAATTGTAATGTTTTGATTCAAACCAAGTTATAAATACATCATAGGTCATATTTCCAATTACCATTGATTCAAAATATCTCTATAATTTGATCAAAATAAGATAATGACAAAGCTAAAACATAATAAAGTAAGAACATATATTAACTACTGACCTCCCCTCACATAAGGATGTCATAGATTATTTTATATCCTTTGGCATGTATATCAATTTAGCTAATTGCAAGAGTATTTTAGCCTATAAGTAAGCTCATTGAGAATAATTCAAAAGCATTGATTCATATGTGTAATTATAATCTATAATAAGTGTAACAACACCCAGTACTAACCATGCTCAACATAATGAAGCATTATGTACCAACCACATATAAAGCATGATGCCCATGTAATGTATGAATTCATGTCACCATGTATTTAATTCTAATATAAAATAATAAATGATTCATGTTCATAATCATTTTTTTCTACATATCATAACCAAAAAATTTTGAAATTATAAATATGTAAGAAATAAGATAAACTCATAAATAATGTCAATTAAGTTTAAAAAAATAAGATTATTGCTAAATGTGATGGGAAAAAAATCTAATAACTGAAACAACCAATGACAAGGTTGAATATACATATTTTCCACCATAGCATATAGTACAAAAGTCTAGGAATTAATTGCAATCTTAGATACAACCATTGGTTCAAATAGAACTTTTACATCTTCATGTGTATTTCACAACCATAGCTATATCACTATGTTATTCTAATGGGTGTACAATAACATTTAAGGATCAAGCATAACATACTATAATCAAAACTACAACTGATACTCTAAATGTAATAAATAGAATCCATTAAAAATACATTTCAAGAAATAAATATAGTTTCTTATACATATAAGAACCATGCTACCATGTTTATTTCCATCACCAATAACAACCTTATATACAATGCAATTCCTTTCCAACATGATAAATGTTACAAGACTACATAATGTAAACAAATGGAACTTATACATAAGATGAACGACCAACTACAATCCAACATGCCCGCCAAAAAACATACACCAATAGATATGGACAAGAATAATGTCATTACATGCAAGTACAAATTCATTAATGGAGATGATGAAAATGGTAAGGAGAACACCCATCAAAACCAATGCTATGGGCGTAACCATTGGTGGCCCTTACCACCCCAACCATCAATTTCATGGAAGGTTTAGGAAACTAGGTACTCAAGTGAGGTAATAGGTATGAAAAATATACCGAGCCACCAATGAAACTTATAAAATAGTCAATCAAGCATGAGAGAAGCAATGCCATCAACTTAGAACTATAACACTCAACTAAACCAATTTTACACTATAAATCAAGATCTCTCATATCCATTTAACAAGACTATAAGTTCTAGCCAAGTCTATTGATCATCTCAGGAGGCTTACCTGAGTGTAAAATGATTAAACATAATGGTTACAATCCACAGTAGCCAAATCAACTTAATCAAGTCGAAAAGAGGGAATACATATCATTCATTAATAGAAAATAAACTTAGTTTGGCTGAAAATAACCATATAAAACCAGCATTTAATTCCTTCAAATATGTCAACAAATATGAAACCAAAATAATAATGTAACCTCATTAAATCAAATCAAAATAAAATAATTATAGTGCAAGACTGATAAATTCAACCTAACTAGTTTGAGGAAAACCCCACTCCAAACAACATGAGTAAAATAGAGGTTTACAATTAGCAAGGATAGATTAGTTTTATCATAAACCAAAATTTAAAATCTTGAAAAGAGATATGCATAGCAGATGGTATGGTGTCAAGTGGAAGACAAAGATTTTTCAAGCATGAACAAAATCATAAAGCAAAAAGACATCAAATATTCTAATAAATCTATTCTTGTTTACATAAAATATCTAGAAAAACAAGATTGACATAATAATATATAATCAAGGCATGAAATCTTAAGATAAGTCCATCCTATTTACATATGATATCTAGAAAAATTAGCTTGTATAGAATCACATAAAGAAAGATTACAAGCTTCAGAAAAATATATCCTTATTTACATATGATATCTTGGCAAAACATTATCAATAGGAAACAAGCTCATAAGAATAAATAACCCAATTGGGAATTGAAACTAGTGCCACTAGTTATGAGGGAGACTACATATGATATCTATCATAACAAGAATGAATAGAAACACATAAAAATAAAGGCATGAAAGTCTTTGATAAATCTATCCTTGTTTACATATGATATCTATCATATCCAATTAGAAATAAGTCTCCCAAATGGGTATTATCAGAAAAACCCTTATTGTAGGGACCTTTTAGGGGTAGATTTATTAAGTTTCAAATAGTTATAGTAGGGTTTTATAAGGTTGTAAGTCATTTACATTCACTTGGTAAAACAATTCTAAAATACACTAATAAATTAAACATTCCAAAACCATTTATTACTTAAATCCCATGATTCAATTCCTCTATTACTTTTATAAAATGAAATTGTAGACAATATAAAACCATACAAAATGGTTCTAGTTGTCATAAAATACCCCTTTTCCCCCTTGCATTAAGATATTTATTAAAACCCCTTTAAAACACATTCTTACCCCATTTATCTAATTTAATTAGTTAATTAAACCTATTCACATCTTACCCTACCCAAATCCATGGCTAAATGATTAACACCTAGCCTTAAGAGTATTTCCCACCTTGGCATTTAATGCCCTGACCTCCTATACCACTTCTTCATGTATGTCTATGATGCATTAAATAATCTTGGACAACTTTTATTGGTCTTAATAACCAAAATTAAGTGCAAATGGAAATTTTTGGTAACTTTGACCATATCCACCTTGACCAATATAGATTACACTTAGATTGATGCTAGTTAACCATGATCAACATCAATTACTTAATGTACCACCAAGACCCTTGCTCAAGAGGTTGAAACTTTTGAGTGAGAACCAAAACTCTTATGTGAATCTAAGCTTCTGAACGAACTAAAGAACCAACCCATAGATAAGAAAGTGTTTCAGCACCTCAATACAGAGGATTCAAGAACTGTTACTCTATCCACATTATTTTAGGTTCTCAAGTAGCTTACACTCAAATTTAGGACTTCTCCAAGCCACCAACTCCTACACAAGTTAAGTTTCATGTACTTATTTTTAGTTAAATATTTAGTTTTTAGTAGTTTAGTGCTTGTATCCACTTCCAATCTCTCCCATATCCTCTCTTGTGTTGGAGTTTTGTAACATCAAACACTCTCTTTCCCATCAAACACTCACTAGTCATTCTTTGTCATTTAATTATTCAAATATTTATGTTTGATACCTCTAAGCTTACCTCCTATCTCCATGACCATTATCTAACTCTTAACAAGCCACAACATACCTCCTACAACTAGCCTAAAATCCATTCTACCCAAAACCAAAAAACATAGTAATCGACATTGGTTACCCCTTGACCAACATCAATCATCCCGCTCACCCACATTAATTACCTTAATTGGTATTAGTTTCAAAATGATTGACATTAGTCATTGTGTAATTATTTTTACCAAAAACAACAAGCTAAATTCACACATCAACCATTATCCAAAGTCTAGTTTTTTAAAAAAATTTAGAACACAAAACCCTAAAACATTTTCTAAATCAAGTTTTAGCTTTTTAGCTTTAGTTTTGAACTATTTAATGCAATTTTGATAAAGGCACCCATTTTATATTAAAAAGAATTTCTTTCATTATGATTGAGTGGCTTTTATTACTTTATGCAACACATCTCTTTTCATTTTTATAACTTAACTTGTTTAAAGAGTTGATTGATATCCCTCAAGTGAAGTCTTATATTTCTTTAATCTAGCATTTGATAGGAAATCCACCCTCCTATCCTACTAATCAATCCATTTCTAGATTCCTTCTTATTTTAGGTCATCCTCCCAAGCCAAATAGGATTTCTTCACAATCATCTGAATCACAAATCATGCAAACTAAATCCAAGTTCTTTTAAAACTTATCCTTTCTTTAAAGTTTTACTTATTTTATTGAAGAAAAAGAAAATAAACACAAAACATAGTGAAACATTCTAGCACACTTGGTGGGACCCTAGAGTATTTTTGGGTTTGTAATTGTTTTAAGGAATTCTAGTTTCATTAGTGCAACACACATTCATTGCACTTTCTTGTTTCTGAAATTAAAATGTTATTTTCTTCATTTATAAAAAAGAAAATCATAACTTTCAATTCTTTCTTATCAAAATTCAGTACTTGTTTCTTTACTTTCTTTGACAAGGCAAATATTTTATTTCCCTTTATTTCTAGAAAATGAAAATGCATTCATCCTAGGATAAGACTTGCATCCTCATTCTACATTTAGGTGCATTCTAGTTATTTTTTTACTCATTCAAAGAAATTAAAAAAATCATTTTGGGTTTAAAATCAACCTTTATTCATTGATTGTTTGCTTGGTTAAATCACATAGTTTAAATTAATCAATAAATCAATCATAGCAATCACTTTTTTAACACACAGTACCAAACCACTCATACAATTAATTCATTAACCATTGACATAATGCCAGATTAGGATTTCATCACCTCATGGTAAAAATTCACCCTTGGCTATCCCACTTGTACTTCACTATCAAGGGGAAAAACTAAAATTAATACACTGGCTAAGTATAAACTCTAGTAATTTGGTACATCTTGGATAAGCACCTGACACCCTTATTGATATGGTGTGTGAAGTGAAGGGGCATGCCCCAATGTCAAGCCATGTATAATTTCTAGTACATAGATCTTGAGAGCCTTAAACAAACCTAAAACCATGTATGGACTTCTTATTCTAGTACTTATTTTACAAACCAAGTGGAGTCTCATAAAATTATAAATTGAGTTATAAGACTAAAAGTGAGATAAAAAAATTCTAGGATTTAACGTACTCTTAGCATGTGTGTTTTCCTTGACTATTTTATTTATTTTCTCTCTTTTTGAGTGCATGAGTTCATTTCCACCAATCTCCCAAACTTCTTCCACCATGCATTGCATGATCTTGATAAGGCAAAAAGCTAGAGATCAAGCAAACCAAAACCAACATCCCCATTAAACGTCTTCATCTTCCTCAGCCATGGAGCACACTCTAGATGAAAAAAGTTCCCCCAACCATTTTATGAGTCTTGATATGCCTTGATATTTTTCTTGAGGATATATGGACTTTACAATGGCCCTCAAACACTATATTTCCATAATTACTAGCTGTACCACTATTTTAGTTCCCTCCATTGATCTACCTTATGACATGCCCACTTACCTTAAAGGTGAGACTTTAGTTTCCACTATCTCTACCACCCAATCCATGGTGACCCAATAATCCTCTTCCAAAAATAACCCTTCAACCACCACTACCCAAAACTAAGCTTCTCTTCCACCAAAAAATGCCCAATCACACTCTACTTTTACTAATGCCATTACTAACCAATCAAGTGTAGGGATGACTTAGCCTATAGAAACCCAATAACCACTTACCATTGGGATACCTTCTACTAGTATTGATTCCTTAACCCAAAATCCTCCACCCCTTTCCAAAACTTAGTGGTTTACATATTGTCTGATCTCCCACCCATAAGGACTAAGGTGACTACACACCTTCAACCAACCAACCCAACCATGCTTATGACCCAATAAATATGTACCACACCTAACCTAGGTTATATCCCAAACCTATAAGGATATATGCCTCCACCATCTTCCCAACCTTCCATGGCCAATTACCAATATGTGGCCTCTAGCCAACCTCTTACCAATTACCAATATATTGCACCTTCACAACCCAAACAACACATACCCTATACTTATAGGGGTGCACCACCACAAACTAACCTCATTAAAATGTTGATGGAAAATATGAAAAATCTAGAGATATCCATTTTTGGATCCCATAATGTTTTAACCTATGATGATATTTTTAATGAGCCCATCCACCCTTGTGTACCAATCCATCCTTACCCTGCACAATGGGAACTTCACAAAATTTGCCAAATTCCAAAGCAAGGAAGATCCTTAATAACATCTAAGAGAATTTAGGAATTCATGTTATCTAATTTCCTATGACTATGCTCTTTTTCTCTAAACCTTCCCTATATCCTTATTGGGACTAGCATTAGACAGGTATAGCACCATCAGTAAGCACTCCCTCTTTTCTATCTCTCAACTAGCTCAAACCTTCATGGACCACTTCTCTATAAATATCTCTAAGAAAGATTCTATAACTAACTTATATTCCATTTGGAAATTTGAAGATGAAGCTATTGCCAACTTCATTGCTCATTGGAGAGGGTTAATCAACCAACTCTTCTTATCCTTACCCCAACTTGAGTTAATTATGATTTTTTCTTGGGCATGTGCTAAACACATCTCATCCACCCTATTGGTTTAAACCTTATAAACTTTGATGAGGCATTTATCATGGATATAAACTTGTAAATTCTATAAATTGATTAGGATAAACTTGAGTTGAGGAATAAAAATGCTAGTTTTAAATCTATCGAAGCTTCCTCTAAACCCTCAAACCATGCCCATACCAAAGCCAAAGGAAAAACCAATGTCATTGTACTTAAAATGGCTCCTCCTTTGATAGTCAACCAATCCAACCCCATCCACCTCTTCAAACTAAAATTATAAATCCCAAAATAATTTCATGCAAAAACAATATACTCCTTTAGGGGAATATTACGCTTTGGTTTCAAAAAAAATGTTGAAGACATCCATAATTCAACTTCCTCCAATCAAATAGCCTCAACAATTTGATTCCTCCCATCCTATACCAAGTTGGTATAAGGAAAATGAGATATATAACTTCCACCATGTCATTGGGCATAATGTTGATAGATTCAAAAAATTCAAAAACATAGTCCAAAACTTGATTTACAAAGGCGAGCTTATGATGGATAACCCAAATATATCCCCAAATCAAGTGCTTGACATCTTTAGCCAACTATTCCCAAAACACCCACCTTCCACAAATAGTGAGCATACTAATGCATAAATATCCCACAAACATGAGGCTCATATAGTTAATGTTATTCTTAATGAACTTATAGTTAATGAACACATGGCCCAAACCATCACTTCTTCTCTACTCACTTCCATAGTGTAAATACCCATCTCTCCTTTAGAAACCATAAAAAGGGAATAAGCCATCATCTCTTCTCTACTCACTTCCACAGTGGAAATACCCATCTCTCCTTTGGAAAGCATAAAAAAAATTAAACCACCATCCCTTCTCCACTTATTTCCATAGTGGATTCACCTACCTTCTTTTGGAAAGCATAATGAAGGAGGAAAATATCTCTCCCATGCCCTTTTCTTCCATGTTATAACTACCTACCATTCCATTAGAAAACATAACTAAGGAAGAGATTGTCTCACATACTCCTTACATTGTAGAATTACTGACTAAATCCTTAGAGCCATTGATAGAAGGAAAGGAAACTATTACCATCCCACTTACATGACCACTTTTTCTACCCTTAGAGTCCACTAATGAGGAAATGAAGTCTATCTATAAACTATTTTCAAGGTTAGTCCAAAATCTATAATTTTTATCTCAACCAAAACTTTACTAAGCTATATTATGGCACTACCTTAGACTCCCATACCTAAGCAAGAAGGAATCACCAACTGTGCCATTATCCACCTAACATTCAACCTCCAAAAATGAGACTAGTGTTACCTCATCCAAGTCAACAAGAGAACACACATCTTGAACTTTAGATAAACCAACCAACCTAACTCCTTTAAAAACAAATAAATCAACCTCCACTACCCTATTAAAGCCTATCATGAACCTAAGTGTCTTCCCCACTTAAAATCTTACCCATAATCCATTGAAGTTATAATTAACACCACCAATCCCACCTAAAAATACACAAACTAAAGCAACAAGGAGAATTGAACCATCTAGGATTCATAAATATAAAACCATCTTAACTCCCATTTATAAATTACCTTCCATTCTAGTACCACACCCTCATCCATTTTAGGACCTCACCCTTCCATCTTGTTAAAAATATGAATCCTTCTAAAGAGACCATAATTTGAACCTCCAATTTTAACCACACCCCTACTTATCCTTACCAAACACTCAACCTCAAAACCATCCACCAAAATCTTTTCACCACCCAAATCTCCATTCATTAAGCCTAACCCTAAAAGGGTATCCACCCCAAATTTAAAAACCAAAACTTCTACATCATTGCCACCCTTTCTAGACTCTTATTTTACCATCTTTAATAGGTTTATACAAGCTTACTACTTAGTCTTACCTCCCATCAATCCATTTGATTCTCTTAGTCCAAAACCATCTTAGTTAAATGATAATTTAATTTTAACATATCATAGGGCACCTAGACATGACATAGAGAACTACAAAGATATCAAAGACACAATACAAAAATATATGTGATGTGGATGATATGTTAAAAGAGGAAATTCTCATGATCCCACCTCTAAGCCAAAAACCAAAAACTACCACCCCACATCAAGCTATCCCCAAACTCTCATCTAAGAGTACAAAGGAATGGAAGTATCCTATTAGTCCACATACCTTTCAAATCTATACTATTCATGTGGTCACTCAATCACAAACTCAAAAGGATAAAGGGAAAGCCAAAGTGTCTATCCTATGGACATACCCTTCTTCCATCGAAGCACATCAATCACCTTCACCTAGGCCAAATATTTCTATCTTGGGCACACCCCAATCCAACCCCTCTAAACTAATAAATAGGTTAGTACTAAAACAACTTCACCAAACATTGGTGAAGATGACTTTGTATGAGCTGATCCAAACCTCTCCTAAATACTATCAAGTTATGATAGATGCCTTGAAAGCAATAGAGGTTCAACATTAAGATCCATGACCTCTAGCATCACCTATTGGATAACTTAAATTATCTATCCTCATCACCTTCCAAGATTTGGAGATACCCCTATTTATCTAGATGATTCAGATTCTCCCTTATTTATTACCATCCACATCAATCAAACCCATATCAAGAGGGTTATGATTGATGGAGGAGAATCACTAATTCATTTCCTCCTATGTGTATGATCAAATTAAGCTCCTGAAAAACATCATGTTAGAAACTACTTCCCTACTCTAATCTTTTAAATATATCATTAAAACTACCTTATGGATGGTCATCCTTCATATCTGTTTAGGCCTTCGCACTCTTCCTGAGCTCTTCTACATGTTAGAAGGAGAGTTTTAATACAATGTATTGTTTAGATGCCATTAGATTTATTCAATGGGTTACATGCCATCAAATTTTCATAGGTGCATCAGGTTTGAACATGAGGGTCAAGTCCATGTCATTTTAACTAACCTGAGTCCTTTCAAGTCATGCAATATAACATACCGACCTAATGATGTTTTCATCTTGTTAAAGGATGCATACCCTTCATTCTCCATCAATCAAGCTTATACAATCTCATAGATACTTTCCTCCTAAATCCATATATAATACCCTTTGGAATTCACATTCTAACATCTATCACTTGGGGAGTATCACCTATTAACTCTAAATACCCTTCCTACTCCCCAAGAGTATAGAAATATTAATCAACATCCTAGCTATGATTCTAATATTAAAACCATCATTCCTTTTAGTCCTCCTAATTACCAAACCAATATTATATATGGGGGACTTGATCAACCACTTTCAACCTCCAATACCTCCTCTTTTGTTAAACCATTCACCTCCAATTTCTCTTTCTTAGATAAACTAGATTTTGTCAAAACATACCTACATTGGTGTGCTTGGAAGGAATTCTATTTAGGGTGTTATAAACATGGAACATGCTAGTTTATATCATGAAAAATAAAAAATCCTTGTGAATGATATGGTATTGGATTCATCCCACCAAAAGAGCCAACCAATCCACCTTCCATCATGTTCATTGAAGAAGAAATTCCATCCTCACTAACCCCTTATTCTTCAAAATATAAGGATCCTGATACCATTCCCCCTAACATTTTTAGATTAATATTATTAGTTTGGGACCCCTAACCTATCAAAAGGATGGTGAAACTAGAACCATTCCTCTAGGTCATGCTGAGATGGTAGAAGATGATTCTACTACCATTAATACTATCCAATGTCAAGATGATAATTCCATTTTTCACCTATCTTATTGTTGAAGATTCCTCAATTCATAAATCCCTTCATCTTGAGACATCAAACATGTTAAATTAAGTTACCATTGACATCAAATAGGGCAGTAAAGATAACCCTTGTATAATAAAAATTGATCATTCCTTAGATTCATCTAAGCATCAAGATTTATCTTCCTTTTTACAAGACTGTAGCATAGCATTTTCTTAGTCTTACAGTGATATGCAAGGAATAGAACCTTATATAGTAATCCATAACATCATCACCAACCTTGATGCTAAACTTATTAGGCAAAATCTTTGAAGGATGCACCCTTGAATTAACCTCCTTGTTAAAGAAGAGCTTTAACATCTATTATCCATAAAATTCATCCAACCCATTTATTATCCCCAATGGGTCTCAAGTGTTATTCCTACCACCAAATCAAAAGGGCAACTTCATACTTGCATGGACTTTCATGATCCTAACATTGATTTTCAAAAATAATACTTTTTTTTGTGAAGAATTGATGAACTTATTGATCTAATTACTTTCCATGAGATGATATCTCCTATGGACATATTCTCAAGATATAATCAAATATTGATCACCATATAAGATCAATATAAGACTACCTTTATCACCACATGGGGAACTTTATTCTATAGGGTCATGCCTTTTGGTCTAAAAAGTTTTGGTGAAAATTACCAGTGGGTCATTACTTACATATTTCATGACCTTATCCATAATACCATGGAAGACTATGTAGATGACCTCCTTGGAAAGTGTAAATGTTGTAAGGACCATTTGACAATCCTTAAGGTTATCTTTGAACACCATATCCACTTTCATATTCATCTTAACCTAAATAAGTGTATTTTGGGGTCTTGTCAAGATAACTTCTTAGATTTATTGTTTCTTTCCTTGTAATAGAATTTGATCCTTTTAAATTCAAGACAATCATAAATATGCCTCCTCCAACTAAGATCAAGAAACTCCACAGTCTACAAGGGAAACTCCAATCCATTTATCACTTCATCTCTCAATTATCTGATAGATATCAACCCTTTCATCACCTCCTTAAGAAGGATATCTATTTTAAGTGGAATAAAGACTATCAAAAGGCCTTTTAATCATGCAAATAATACCTTATTTCCCCACCTATTCTTGTCCCTCTATAAGAGGACCAAACCTTCCACCTCTACATTTCTACCATAGACCATTCCTTGGGTGCCATTATTCCACATTGTGTTGATCAGCATAAAGAGTAGGTAGTATACTATATAAGTAGAAAACTTATAGAGTATTAGAATAATTATACCAATACCAATAAAATATTCTTCACCTTGGTCTTTTTGGCTTCCAAACTTCATCACTACCTTCTTAACCATAAAACCTTTGTCATTGCCAACATCAACCCACTCAAGTACATGCATTCTAGGCCATATCAAAATTAGTGTATGGATAGATGGCTCATGATTTTAGATAATTTTGATCTTGATTAATTTCAACAAAATTCAATAAAAATGAAAATCATTATTAATCAATTGGTTAAAGAACCCTTAGCAAACAACCAACCTTCTAACTTTGAGTTTCTCGATGAGTCCATTGCAACTCTCTCAAGAAGACATTGTTTATCAAATGACCATATTAATTGGTGGATCAAAGTGTCAACATGGTGGGGTGATGTAATAATCCTTATCCCCCTTAAATGTGAGCCTTTTCCCTTATATTTTAAACTTTACTTTGATTTCACCCACATGACTAACTATGGGGCCCTAGTTGTCGTTCTTCAAATAGCTTTGTCCTTAGGATTTAAATAGATCAACATTTTTGGTGAATCCTAAATTATGGTAAACTAAATAAATGGTTCTTAGAAATTTTAAAATGGTGTTTTACAAAAGAAGAAGCAATTGGTAGATGCAATATTGATGTCATTTGATCATTACCTTATTCAATCCACTTCACATTCTATGATTAAGTTCACTGATACCATGCCTTCTCTTGCTTCCAAAATCTCATTTGTACCTTTCAATTCTAAAGTATTCATCAACATCTATTTCCTTAATGAACCCTCTTACACCAAATCAGACCTCCCTTACATATGGAATATGGAATAAGTCCAACCCGATATTTGGTATAAGTAAATCTTTGACTAACTTACCTTAGCCAACATCCCTTCCAATCTCTCTAGAAATGATAGATGAGAATTTATAAAGAGTAATTCTTGTTATAACCTATTAGGGGGAATTATTTACAAGTGAGGCTTTGATGGTCTTCTTTTTAGATGCCTACATAGTCATGAAATCTCTCACATATTCAAATAAATGTTATTATTGAATGACACTTTAGTGGTCTAGTTATCACTAAACAGACCCTTCACCTTGGCTATTATTGGCCTACCCTTAACCAAGGTTATTGTGATTACATAAATAAGTGTGTCAAGTGTCAAAAAAACACTAATTTTCATCACGTTCTTAGTCATGACCTTTATTTTTTTAAGAATTTTTGGCCCTTCTCTCAGTGGGGATTAGATCTCATTGGTGAAATCAAACCTCATTATTCATAACAACATCATTATATCATCACCATGATATAATATTTCACCAAATTGGTAGAGGTTATTCCCATCATCTCAACCAAAGATGATAAAATTATCAACTTCATTAACCATCATATCATCTATCACTTTCTTGTTCCTCACAAAATCATCATTGACAATGGAAAATCATTTAAAAATAAGAAAGTAATCAATATTTGTGATGAATTTGGCATTAATATAAGCTTCTCATCTCCATATATTCCATAAGATAATGGATAAGCTTAAGCCTCTAACTAAACACTTAGTAAAATTTTAACCAAAATGATCAATGAATCTAGTAGGGACTGACACTTACACATGCCCTTCAGCTTGTGGGCATATCACACTAGCATTCAAAACCCTAACGGTGCTACCCCTTTCTCACTTGTGTTTGGATTAAACGCTATCTTTCCTCTCTAAGTCAAAATTCCCTCCCTTTGTATATCTATAAAGGATATCATCTTAGATGGAGATTATCATCAAAAATGTTTATCTAAACTTGATCTACTCAAGGAGAATCATTTGGATCCACTTAACCATCTTCATTTCTATCAATTACAAATCAAGTATGATTATAAAAATCACCTAAGAGAGGGAAAATTCAATATCAAAGACCTCATCTTAAAATAAAATCAACGTGTAACCAACATTTTAAGAATCAAGAGGGATAATTTTGATTTCAATTGGCTTAGACCATATATCATAATTCATAAGTATGGGTCAGGAGCTTACTGATTATCATCTATAGATTGGAAAACAGAACGTGATCCCCTCAAAGATTTAGATATGCATCCATTATTATTTTTAAATAAGTTCAAACTCACCTTATGTTTAACTTAAGCTCATATTTTATTTTACCAAATTATCACCTTCATCCCCTTATTTTGAGGAAAATCGATTACAGCATAGAATCATGTGATTATCCGTCATAGTTTTAGCCTCAATCCTAAATATGGGTACCACTACTCTACCCATGGCATGATTATCATGGATACTTTTCATCCCTTATAGGATGGATCCCCATGGTCATTTTCTCTTAAAGTATCCTCTCACCCACTATTCAACTTTATTGTGCTATAGTTTTGCCTTCATAAAGGTAAACTTTAGGACTTTAAAAACAAGTCTATGTCTAAAAAATAACAAAAACCAAAAAATTGAATATATATATATATATATATATATTATGGGTCATCTCTAGCATTAAAAATTACTCCCTAGTAGGATAGGTACCAAAAAAACTCATAATTACTTAAAATATGATAGACTACACCTTTGAAGGCCAACTATCCAAATCAAATAAAACAAAAATCTTAGACCACTCCCTTGAAGGATGGATATGCCAAACATTTATCAAAATAAGAAATCACATATAAGCTTATCACATTTATCAACTTCCCTAACCTCTCAAAAATAACATCATCAAAAGGACCCATAGTTAATTTTTTTTTTTTAAAAGCAAAAAATTATATATGAAAGCTACAATCAGCTTTTACAAAAGTCAATAGTATATTTCTTACATCAATCTATCTACACCAAATAAGACATAAAATTGTTTATAATGGATCTTATATCACCTCAGAAGAGACAAGATATCCCCATAATAAGGTTTCACTATCATCTATCTCCCTTTTTATCTTCCACAAAACAAGGCATTTTGAGCTTACTTGACACTATGTGATCAAGACACTTTTTAACAAACCAACTAATGTTAATGTGAAGCATACAAAGGGATTATATTTATAAACCAATCCACCTTACTATTTTTGATCTTTTCCAATGAAAGATAACCATGTCTCCTTATTTATCATACCTACTTATTGATACATTCATTAAGGTGTTTGTCTTTTAATTGTTTAACCATTATTCTCTGAATTCTTTCCTCTTCTTACATATAGCATTTTACCCAAATAAATCTGTGTTAAGGTGGGTTTAAACATTTTAAATCATATCTCATTTTTAATCATGTAAATGACATCATAACATTAAATACATTTTTAAACCTTATGTGTTTTATTATATGATTGTCACATTTTATTAACCATTCACATAATTTATTTAAAACCAACATCTCATATTAATTTCCTAACATCCCATATATATATGATCAATCTTATTTATCATCATGCCCAAGTCAAACTAATTATATCATATATAATTCATAAAAAAAAATTTATCATGAATGAATCAAGCAACATTTAATCATTTATCTAAGATAGATAAATGAATCAAACCATTATGTTATCCAAGCACATATACATCTAAGTATGGGATCACATAAATTCTTTAACTCAAATCCACATCTAAAAAAACATACACCTACTAACAGGAAAAATGCTAAACCATCTACACATGTCATAAACATCATAAATATGCATCATCACATAAAACATAATATGAAGCATAAATAAACCATGACATCATACATCATCATAAAGAACATCATAAGTTGAACCAAAATGATGTGTGTGTGTGTGTGTGTGTGTGTGTGTGTGTGTGTGTGTGTGTGTATTTATGTATGTATGTATATATCTACACACACACACACACACGTGTGTGTGTGTGTGTGTATGTGTGTGTGTGTTTTTAAATGTCTACGTATCTCAAAATGGTATATAGATATTGATACATTGGATCACATGTTGACATCAAAAATTCATAATATCACAAAATATAATAATATATGGTGTAAGGGAACTACTATTACCTATATCCTATCCATTTCTATGCCCTACCTATGCCCCTGTAGATGTTGTGTGATAATTAGGTGTACTAATACTAAGAGTTCTATAAATAAATTTCTCTACTAGGTACTTTGTATATCATGGCACATCTAGAAGCCTAATAATGACACCTCTCATAGTATTTGAGATACTTAATAGGTACCACATATCACATCACTAGGATAGTCTAGGGTGATACCATAACTACTCCACTTTATGCTCATCCTCTTGCCTATCTTAGTGCATCCTACTCAGTTGATACCAAGGTTACCTATGCATGTAACCCATCTCAATCTTATGTGATGGTGTCTAAATGTGCCTAGAGACTATATCTCTCTTAGGTCCTCAACTCTAGTTATCCCCATGCATAGTATCTCTCTCAAGTGATGGTAGCTAGTTGTGCCTACAGACTATCTCTCTCTTGGGTTGTCACCGTTAGCTTCCCCTACACCATTTTTCTCTTTTGTATCATGGAAGTCCAAGATTCTTGTATAGTATCTAGTGATGCTTTTGTTTTATCCCTCTTTATAGTAATAGTTTATATATTAAGAGCATCATCCTCTGTCAGTACTTATTCCTCCCCCATCTCTATATCCTTAGCCTACTGCTATCCAACATCTCCCCTAGCATCTATAACCTATTCTCCATCTCCCTTAACCACTACATGGTACTATACCTACCACCAAGCAATGTAATTGGGCATCACCCTAGCATTATTAACTCCTGTAAGAGCTAGTAGCTCCTCATATAGTGTTTTTTCCTTTATGGATTGTGGTAAAAGTAATGGTGCCTTTGAGTCCTTGCATATGTATCTCATGAATACTCCCTATACCCCCTACACTAGGCCATACTATCACCTCACATGGTCAAAAGGGATCATCTCTATCTCTTACTCCTACCTCCCATAGATCCATCTAATGATATGTAAAGAAAATATCTATGCACGTAGCCCCCTCCATGATGGGAAATATGTGTATGATCTCTAGATAATCTCCCCATCATCTAATGCATCTAACCACTACATAAACCATTCTAAATATTTCACCTCCTCACCTACCTGTGGTAGCTCCATATCTGATATCCATCTCATAAAACCAACTTTGAATCCATCTTGGTGCCATGTCATCCATGGTAATCCAATTGGTCATAAGATGGTAATAATATCATATGCCCAATATTGATGTAGGAAGCATATGCTCAGCCTATATCATCTATGTACTCAATAACCCCACAACTCCCAATAAGCTTGAACCAATAGTACTTATGCCCATGCATATACTATTTGATCCTCTATCATGTCTACTAAAACTCCTATCAAATCCTAGGGAAATTTCCCCCTACTCAAGTTAGGTAGTGCATAACAAGTGAATTCTATCATCATCATTATCATTAGTCACCTAACCTTAGTATCCATATGATAAACATCCTCAAAGTAGAGTCCCCTAATATTCTACTAACCCTCTACTACATGATTTCTATATGGTAGGTCCATCTCTACATTCTACTCCTCATTGTGAATTGTTTCTATCACCCTACCTTGTATAGGTAGCCTTAAAATCCTATGCACATCCTCTAATAAAATGGTAAGCTCCCCTATCAATAGTAAAAATGTGTTGGTAGTTGGGTCTGATATCTCTATGAGGGATACTATCATCACCACATCTTAGGGCATGTGCCAATAGTATCATATGTTACCCAACCCCATCACTATCATATGAGCCCAATCTTCACCATTCATATCTCTGTGTAACTCCTCGAGAAGTGGTAACACCTGATACTACATCATCAACAATGCACTCACTTGAAAGGTTAGATAAATGACTTAGTTCACTCTACACTTAAAAAATAAACCCAGACACATTTCACCTACACTACCCTAGTCACTACACCTAGGCACCCACCTATGTTCATCCCTTACCCAAATCACCAGTTCTATTAAACTAACCCTAAGTTCCTTTAACTTAATATAAACCTAAGATGATTTAATCTATACCTAATCCTAAGCCTAGGTTTTGTACCATTTCTAGTTCAAGCCTAATCAAATTCAAATTCAACATTTACCACCACATTTTCTTACCTTTTTAACTTTTTTTAACCCCTTACTTAGGACAAATATTGGTCAAGCCTCGACTAACACTAGTTCCTTGATGGACTGATGTCAGTTGACCCTTGACTGATATTAGTTATCTGTTATGGCCCAATTTTAGTACCATCTTGACCAACATTAGCTCAACATTGATCGACGTTAGTTGACAATGACTGACATCAGTCACTGTGTGTTAAAAATGAGCCCCCAAACCCTAATTTTTTTTAAAAACCTACACTCTAACACTACTTCCCTATCTTCACACTACTCACCTCCATTATCTAATAGCTAAATTCACACTAATAAATTTAATTCCCCCCTCTTGTCCCCACATATTTAATTTTCCCAACTCAAAACATGCTTAATATTCAAAGTAAACTTTAAAAATGAAGTAATAAGTGTGACTACCTCATCTCATGATCACTACCATGGTGGTACCCACTGCCCAACCACCACTTTCCCTCTACCTTATGCTTGTCATCCAACTCTCTACATATTTACTTATCCCTATCCAAGCCTTATCTTTATCAATTGGCCACTTGGCACACTCTCCACACCTAATCCAACTACCACTTACCTATGGTCCACTCAACTCTCATTCTTACCTAGTCCACACAAAAGTATATTCATAAAAGTCACTTTCACTAAAAGAGACATGATGAACACAAAAAAATTCTAATACTAAATCATTTTGACCTTTACAGTCATTGGCCCCATTTTCTAAGGTTTGGCTCATGACCAATGTTGGTCACCCTTAGGGTTAGGTCAACTAATGTAGATTGATCTTAATTGGCATTAGTCATAAAAATTAGGGTTTCACACCCCTAACTCACTCTATTCTCTTTAGACACCTTCCCACCCCAAGGGATCTATTTACCCTCATTTTCTCCTCCACTATATGAAACCAATTTCATTCCCTTTAATCCTTATTGACATCTATTCACATAATATTTGTGACATACCTGACTTGGTCACATTACCCACTTACACTACCTTACCATGATTTAAAACATTACACATGTAATCACCTTTTGTGTTTCACCCTATTGATGCCTTGGAACATGTCCAATTTTGGTTTTGACACCTTTTACCCATTTTTTCTTCTCAGGATCACCCTACCTTTGGCTCTATGTAAACACAAATACCTACACATGGAGACTTGCATTTATAAGTGTACCTACATTAGCTATGCCTAATATTTTGGCTTGGTTGAATTATCAATTATCCTCCTACATGCCACCTTATTTATCAATTCATTCAGCCATGGCACCTTCATCTAGGTGTAATTTGTAACATTACACTTCATTGCATTTTGTGCAACCTTTTATGCTTCAATAGATAACCACCCAAACCATTTTATCACTCACTCACCAACTTTTCAAACCCACACCTAACTTCATTTTCACCTCATCACTTCCCAGTCTAAAGGTGAACACCTCCTCTTATATTTGGGTGATTCAACCTTCCATTGTACCATTTATTTTTATTTTGTAGCTTGTGGATTCAACCTATGCAATAAAAAGGGGAAAAATGTAAACACTATAAAACCAAACCAAATGGTTCTAGTTGTCATACAATACCCCCTTTCCCCCCTTTGGTTAGGATATTTATAAAAAAACCCTTTAGAAACACCCACTTAGTCAATTTAGCTAATTTAATTAGTTAATTAAGCTAAGTAAGCCTATGTAAACGTCACCCTACCCAAACCTATGGCTCACTAAGTAACACCTAGATTTAATACTATTTCCCACCTTGGAATTTAATGCCCTAACCTCTTAGACCACTTCTTCCTTCATGTCCATGCTACCTTAAATAAGCTCAGAGCACTTCTAATGGTCTTGATGACCAAAGTTAAGTACAAATGGCTATTTTTTTTAACTTTGACCATATCCACCTTGGTCAATGTTGGTCACCCCTTAATTGATGTTGTTTGACCAGGACTAATGTTGATTACTTAACGTAACCCCAAGACCCTTGCTCAAGAGGTCAAAAATTTTGAGCAAGAATCAAAACTCTCATGTAAATCCAAGCTTCTCATTGAACCAAAAAACCATCCTAGAGATAAGAAAGTGCTTTAGAAACTCAATACGGAAGACTCAAACACCATTAATCTATCCATGTTGTTTCAAGTTCCCAATTAATGCACACTCAACATTAGGAATTCTCCAAGCCAACAACTCCTACATAAGATAAGTATCATGTACTTTTTTTAGTTCAATATTTAGTTTTCCATAGTTTAGTGCTTGTGTCCACTTCCCATCTCTCCCCATATCTTATTTTATGTTGGAGTTCTATAACTCCAAACACTCTCTTTTCAACTAAGCACCCAGTGATCATTATTTACCATTTAAGTATTCAAATCTCTATTTTTGATACCTATGAGATTACCTCCTATATCTATGACCATTGTCTAACACCAAACAACCCATAAAATCCATTCTTCCCAAAACCAAAACCCATAGTAACCAACATTGGTCACCCACTAACTGACATTGGTCATCCCCCTAACCATAATTGGTTATGTTAACTAGTGTGAGTTTCATAGTGACCAACATTAGTCACTGTGTAAATTTTTTTCACAAAAATAATAAGCTGAATCTCCCATCAGCCCTTATCCAAAGTCTAGGTTTTTTAACTTTTGTCACAACACAGAGTCCTAAACAATTTTCTAAATAAAGTTTTAGCATTTTAAAATTATTTTTGAATAAGTTAATGCCATTTTGATAAAATCAACCATTTTCTATTAAAAATCATTTGTTTCATTAGGGTTGGGCACTCTCTATTACTTTATGTAACACATCTCTTTTCATTTATAGAACTTGAATTTTTTAAAGAGTGGATTGACAATCCTACAATGAAGTCTTGTACTTCTTAGATCTATTATTTTCTAGGCAATCCACCCTCATATCCTAGTAATCAATCTATTTCTAGCTTCCTTCTTACTATAGGTCATCATCCCAAGCCAAAGAAGAGTTCTTCACAATCATCTAGATCATAGATTGTGTAAACTAAATCCAAATTCTTCTAAACCTTACCCTTTTTTTAAGTTTTACTTATTTTATAAAATAAAAATAAAATAAACATAAAATATAGTGAAATAAAAATCACAATATCAAGAGCCAAAATACTCAAATCACCTAGAAAGACGGAAATGATTTTTAAATCGATTTAGACCATTATAGATTCATAGGGGAAGTCTCATGACTTCCCCATGAATCTAGAATGATTCAAATAAATTTAATTTGGGAATTTATATAGTAAAACCATATTCCCATATTAAAATCCAATTGAAAACCCTACCAAAAAACTACAAGTCACTGTGGGTAAAATCATGGCTTCCTCCTACTTTCCCCCTTACCACCTTTAAAAATAAGATGCTCTTCTTCCCATTCAATCTCACCTTCAAAAACCCCCATACACATGCCAAAATAGGACATCAAAAATTCATTATGCTCCTTCCTACCCCTACATGGCCCAGGGTTTTGACCCAACAAAAGGCAACACCAAAAAATGAAAAAAATGAAAGGATAAAAACATAAAGAAAACAAAATACCTCCAAGGAAAGGGTGAAGTGTTGGCTTAGTGGCATGAGCTAACCACAAATCAAAATAATACAATAATAAAAAAATAATAATTAAACAAAATGGTCAATCAAAATTTCCTAAATAGATCTATATAATTAAAAAATCATTAAATCAATTAATAATAGTAATAATCAAAACCCTTAAGACTATTTGAGATCAATAATATTGACTGACAACAAGAATTAAAATAAAAATAATAATTAAATCCAAAAAAAATGATTAAAATAATAAGGATTCCCAAAATCCTTTAAGTCAAATAAAACTCATGGTAAGTTAATTATCCACAAAGGGGATTGCTACTAACATTTTCCAAAGTCAATAGACCCATACATGGTTTTGTCAAACCAGTAGAATAACTATTTAATAATTCATGTCCCCTTTTTATGTATTGTAGGATCAATTCCAACACCAAGAAGTATAACCATAACACAAGCAAACAATGAGTGATTAATAACACAAGGGTCACTAAGGAGATCACATCAAGGATTGGGAAAGAACTAAACACACATGCATAAATAAGGCAAGACCAATAAAATAAAAAAATGGTAATGTTATAAAAAATAAAATGATGGTGGATAAATACCATATCATACATGTTGTACCTTTTAGAGTCTGATCAATCACCCCTTAAGTATATTTGAGATGTCCAAATCCACCATCGATCCTAGATCATAGCCTTTTTTCTGTATCCACTAAATAAGACATGGGTAGTACCTAAATGATGATATAAATAATAAAAAATAATGAATTTAGAATGAATCATTAACATGAAATAATAATTTAAGCATACTCATCTATATTTGTAAAGAGACTAGAGTCAATAATGATAATTATGATCTTGAGCATGCCCTATGAACATAACCAATAGATACAAGAATAATCAATGTTAATCCACATTAGTGAAACATGTTAAAGAAATAACATAAAATTATGTAACTGAACTAAAGCAACATATATAATAGTATAAAATAAATCCAGTACAAGTAGTATATGTATATCAAGATAAAATGAATCTAGTATAAGGCTTAATCATGATATATCATAATCACAATAATGAGCCAATATATCTCACAACTCAACCAACTAAAATATAACTAGCATCAATAATCATTAGTCCAAGTGATATCAAAACATGATAAAACCACTATATATTAATTATCTATAATGGGCCACAAGGTTGGGTCATGACATATAGTAGCATTTTGGTAGATAACTACTTCAACAAATTATATAAATAATGACAAAGTAGTACAATCAAGGATTATATTCATATATTTAAAAACTTATCACCTTGAGAGTGGATAATGTTATGGAGGAGAACTTTAAGGACCTATTTTTATTGGAAAAGATGAAGGAAAAAACTCAACATAAGGTTCAATTTTATCAAGCTATTTTATCTTATTTTATTACTACGTCACAAAAAAAAGAGGAAAATATTTTATCTATTGGGAGAAATATATTCACTAGAATTATAGATTGGAATAACTTGACATAGGCATTTTGTCAAAAAAATAGATTAAATCCTCATAGAATTAAATAAAATGGGAAATCACATGATGTTTTAATTTTGATAGAAAAATAGTAGAGGAAATAAATGTGTGAATAAGAAATTATTATTCAATGGAGGAGTGAGTAGAAAATAAAGACAAAGAAGAAGAAGAAGAAGAAATTAAATCTAAAGAGGAGCTAGAAAAAGCATTAGAGCATCTATAACCAACCATCTCCTTACATGTAATATTAAGGATTAATACATATAAAACCATCAATATTGTGGTATTTTTAAATAATCAAAGAGTCACAACATTAATTTATATTTAAGGTACTCATAATTCATCAATTTAACATGTTCACCATGCAATTTAACTAATTTATCTTTGCAAATAAAATAATTCAAATTGTCATTGATGATGGTTATATATTTATCTAATAAAAAAATGCCACAACACTTGAATCTAGAAATAGGGGAATCAATTTTGAATAGTCCTTTGTTCTCCATTCCCATAGGTAGATCTCATATAGTTTTGAGATTCTAATGGCATACCAATTTGGGTCTAATAGAGATGAAATTCTAATAACTCTATATGTGTTTTCATTATGAGTTCTAAATAATTAAATCTTAGGGACTGAAATGAAGGCTCCATATATGGTGAACTCTCATTAAATATAGAATATAATAGATAAGGTGTTTTAATATTTATGACACAATTATTTTCATTATAATATCAAAAATAATGTGTTAACATTGTAATATTTTGAGATATCATCGGCCAAAAAATGTTGGTATTTAGAGATATGTCGTAAGGATTTACACAAAAAATGTATCAGGAACATTCCATTCAACATATATTGGGGATCCAAACACCCAGTAGTAGACATTATAAGTGGTAATATGAGAAAAAAAGTGAGATTGAGTGAATGGTATAGGAAATTCTAGAATCAAGTATTATTTTGTGTTGGTGCATTTATTTGCTTTATTACATTTACTTGTATTTATTATTTTGCTGCACTAATTACTTATTGTAATTAGTTTATTATGTTTATTAATAATTTATACTATATAGGATAAGCTTGCTTAGCTAGTAGTTAACTTAGACACTTATATTGTTACAGTGGAATTCCACTCCACTATTCATGGTAAGATAGGATAAGATTGTTTAATTAATAGTCAACTTGTGTTGATAATTTACACAAATTGGACACCTATCTTGTTAGTGTGGAGTTACACTCCACTATTCATGTAGACAAATATTAGTTAAACTACATGTGTTGTGTGAGTTCCCTGACCTTTATCATGCACATCTTGCTATATATAATCAATGGTTATTTATGTATTCTATATCAAATTAATATTGAATTGTCAGAGTAATTCATCATATTTGAGTTTTTCATTTTTTTTATTATCTCATATATATAGTTATTGTTTATTAATATTAATTTTATCTCTTATTTATGATTTGTATTATATTCATTATATCTTATAGCTAATTCTAACATGGTACCAGAGCTATTTTGAATCTATAGATTGCTAAATATTCAAGATAAAAATATCCAAATATAAGATCAATTTTTTAATTTGGTATATAGATACAAATTGGAGCTTTGTGTAGAATTTTTGAGCTCACCATTGAGTTCAGAGTGCCTGAGATAGTGAAAACCATCTACAATTTTGTCTAATTTGGGCATAAGATGTGAAATTGGCAAAGGTTTGATCCTAAAATACCATGCCCAAATCTAGTGGGTACTTGAAAATCAAAGCATTTTTGAGCAAAATGGACCTCAAGGTTGCATTTGAAAGATGTCAAAACCTATAAATCCATATAACATTGGTCTAATTTGGACACAATCACTCTAAAAGATAATTTTTTTCTCTCCCAGGTATGGTCGTATAGACCATACGAACTATGCAGACCATTTTTTTTTTAGCAGGCCTCATGGATCAGTAGGTAGATTTGAAAGGAAAACTTTGGAAGCCCACCATTTAAACATTAGGAGGTATTTTTGAGTGATTTTTTTAAAAATAGATTAAAATTTCATGATTTTCACTGTTGTACTTTTAGTTTTTTTATATTTTTCCATATTTTTATAGAATTTAGATTTTTATACAATAGCTCTTGCCCATCCTCATTTTTACAACTTCAAAGGTTCATAAATTTCACATAAAACCTTGAATTGAGGTCCCATTTATTTTGAAAGTCAATATTTTTCTGAGCATACTACATTGGTGTAGAAATTTTTATAATAAAGTGAATGTTTTTGTACTTTTATACTAGAGGGCCTAAATGAGATTTTTGTAAACTAGAAAAATTATAATCCATCCTTGTAATTTCACTCAATTATAAAGTGACAAAAATAATTACTCGGTGGGATAAAACTAGGTAATTCAAGGGGTTTTGTGGTGTGTTTTGTACTTTGATTTCTGCTTTGTGATAGTTTATTTATTATTGCATCATGAAGAATCATAAGTTCCCACATTAGCACCATACAACTATAATACATGGAAATAGAATACTTGGAATACACTAATGATGCTAGGATATATTCCTTACATAACAACTCTTCTTACTCCACCTATTGACGCAAAAGACTTAAAACATTTTCTCTTTGAAACTAATAAAATAATTAGATGCATTTAGTCTTACATGTCTTTAGATTTGAATTACCATCTTGAAAACTGTACAACTCCAAAAGAGGCTTGGGATAAATTAGCATCATTATTTGTAAAAATAGATGAGGTTTTTCGTTACCAAATTGATAACAAAGTCATTAGTTTTGATCCTAAAAATTATGCTATACAAGACTACATCACTAAAGTCATAGATCTTAGAGCACAACTTTCTAAATGTAAAATTGGTATAAAGGATATTCAATTGATTTTTTGTGCTTTATACAAATTAGGTCCTGAATATTCATCCTTTATCTCTAGCTTTTAGACTCATCAACTCACATTAGGCATAGCTTATCAAATGCCTACCTTTGAGGTATTCTCTAAGATTTCTCTAAGATTCTGATGGTAGAAGAATAAAAGTTAATAGCTATGGGTCTAATCAAGTCATCCAAATCTCAAGATCTAGTTGCAAGTCAACCTCAGCCTAGGCAAATTTTAACATCAGCATCAAATATAGGTTCAATTAAAAAGAAGCAGAATAATCAAAATAAGTCATAGAAAGATAAGAATAAAGGGCAACAATCTTCCTCACAAGGAGATTATAAATCCACTAATAAAAAAGGGGATTCATAAAAAAGGACTGGCACTCCTTGGCCTTATTGTAAAAATGGGTTTCATAGTGAAATATATTGTTGGAAGAAAGAGATTGATGAACTTATGGGTCTTCTCAAAAAAATAACATCAATCAATCCTCTTCAAAGGATTATTCCACTCCTTCAAATTAAAGGAAAGGAAAAGCTACGACACTAGTTGTACCGGGAAACTCTCCCAAGTCATGGGTCATTGACTCAAGTGCTACGCATCATATGGGTTCTAATCAAGAACAATTTTCTGGATTAGAACCAGGTTCCTTTCCTCATATTATCATAGATGATGATTTTAAGGTAGATATTATAGGAAAAAGTATAGTTGATGTTGATAGTGGTGTATTTGAAGATGTCCTCTATGTGTCAGAGTTATCAACTGACCTTCTTTCTGTCTACCAAATCATTAACTTTGATATTGGTATGAAAGTTGAGTTCACACTCAATTTTGTATCAATCAAAAAATTAGAGAATAATGCCTTAGTTTCAATGGGAAATGTCAACAATAATACTTGACTTTATTCATTCTCCCACTTTTTGCCTCAATATTCCTCTACAGATTTGCTCTCTCACACTGATTTAGTGAGCAAGTTATGGTATGAGTGGTTTGGTTAATTAAACTACCACTATTTATAGTAGTTTAGTCAATAGGAGATGGTTATAGGACTTCCATAGATTCAATATTCAAAGGGTGTATGTCATGGTTGTGCCTTAGGCAAACATCTAGAGGATAAGTTTGATAAAGGGAAGGCTTGGAGGGCTACACAAGTCCTCAAACTTGTTCATAGTGATTTAGTGGGTCCATTACCTATTTTGTCTTTTGGTAAAATGTGTTATGTTCTCACATTTATTGATGACTATTCCATATATACTTGGGTTTATTTTTTCAAACTCAAGAGTGAAGAATTTGATATATTTATAGAGTTCAAAGCTCTAGTAGAGAAATAATCTAAGTATGTCAAGATTCTCTACACAAATAATGGGAGGAAATATGTGAATAACAAGTTTGAACAATTCTGTGCACTTGAAGGAATTGATCTTCAGCATTTAGTTTCATACACAACTCAGTGGAATGGTGTAGCAGAGAGGAATAATAGATTCTTAAAAGAGATGGAAAGTTGTATGATTCATGCAAAATCATTAGTACTTGAGTATTGGGTGGAAGTGATTAATTGTGCTACATATATAAAGAATAGATTTCCTCACAAAGTTTTAAATGGGATAGAATATCTTGAAGCTTGGTGTAATAAGAAGCTAGATGTGCATCATTTTAGAGTCTTCAATAGTCCATCATGGGCTCACATACCTTTAGACAAGCATCGTGCTTTAGAATAAAAAATATAAACTTTCATATTTATGGGATATCCTAATGGTGTTAAGGTATATCAGCTCATTAATCTAAATTCACATGAGCTTATTATAGTGAGAAGTGTTTACTTTGAATAAATTCCTTCAAACTTATCTTCAAACATTTCTCATTCTTCTTCCTTAGAAGAATCAGATAGCAGTGATGATGATACTCCTATTTTATCTACTCATAGGGATGATGAGGTATTACCTCCCCAATAGGGTTTAGTAGGTCATGTTCCTACTCCTCCGCCTCTAGATCCTTGCCCATTGATGCCTTTGTGGGCTAGATTGAATTTGGTGGATGTAGACCCTCTTATTAGGGATCCATTAGATCGAAGGATAACACAGTCACAACATGATATTCCACATTCCTCCATTACCACAACTTTTGATCCATAGTCTTTTAAAGAAGCCATATGGATAATTGAGTGGGATTCAAAAAATGGAAGAAGAGTATGTCTCATTGATTAGGAACAACACTTGGGATCTTGTTCCTCTTCCTAAGGGAAGAAAATTAGTATGATGTAGGTGGATATATTAGACTAAGTTTGCATTGGATGGAAATATTGATAATTATAAATCATGCTAGTGGCCAAAGGTTTTTCCCAAGTAGAAGGCATTAACTATACATAAACCTTTACACCTGTTGCTAAGATGAATTCTATTCACTTGATACTAGCTATTGGTGAAACTCATGGTTGGGTTGTACATTAGATGGATGTGAAGAGTGCATTTCTTCATAGGGATCTTCATGAAGAGATTTATATGGAGCAGCCATAGGGGTTTATTTAGGATTCTTCACTGGTATGTTGCTTTAAGAAGTCTCTCTATGATCTAAAGCAAGCCCCTAGGGCTTGTTATTCTAAGACGAACATATTTATTATCTCAATTAGGTTCTCAATATGTCACTCAGATATGAATGTCTATATTCTATTGCAAGAGGATTCACTATTGTACTTGGTGCTCTATGTTCATGATCTCATTATTATAGGGAACACAATGTCCATCATCATCAGTGTTAAGACTGCACTTCATGATAGGTTTTCTATGACTAACATGGGATTATTTCATTATTTTCTTGGGATTTAGATAGTGCAATATTATTTTGGGATTATACTTTCACATCCCAAGTATGCCATGGACTTGTTAGCTTCATTTCGCATGGCTGATTGTAGGCTTGCACTGACTCCTTTCTTAAATGGAGTTAGACTTGAGGTTCATTGTTCCACTCCCTTGGTTGATGCCACATTGCATTATTAGTTTGTAGGTAGCCTCATCTATCTGACTCATGCATGACCTGACATTTCATATGTAGTTGGCATGGTTTCACACTTTATGCAAACACCACATGAACTTAATTAGAGAGCCACCAAGTGAATTTTGGGCTAAACTCAGGGCACTATCAGATATATGATTCACTATATAGTAGGTACCGATTTAGACTTGGCGAGATACATAGATTCTAATTAGGTTGGAAATTATGATGATCGTAAGTCCACTTCTAGTTATAGCTTTCACTTTAGATCTAGCCCCATTTGTTGGTAGAGTAAGAAATAAAATGATATTACTCTTTCATTTATAGAGGCTGAGTATTGTGGCACTATTAATGTGAATATTGAGGTTATTTGGATTCAAAATATTCTCACTAAGCTTGTGTTATATTTCAAAATCCATCAGTCATCTATTATGATAACCAAAACACTATCCAAATCTTGAAGAATCTAGTTCATCATTAGAGAACCAAACACAAAGAGATCCATATGCAGTTTTTTAGGGAGTTGATTCAAGTGAAGATCATTGATCTTCAATATTGTCCTATGAAGGATAAGATTGTAGATATTTTCACCAAAGCTTTCATTGATAATAAGTATCTTCACTTGTGATCTCTTTTGGGGGTGCGAGACATTAGTTATTCGAGGGATATCAATTATTCAGGAGGGGTCTCCTAGACCTTCATTTTGAGGAGGAATTTTTTTCCTTTGGTTTTTATCCTTTCCTCATCTATCTGTATAGAGTACCTAATATGGCTACACATTATCAAGACTCTTATCTACATCACCCTACCTAAGCTTCACTTATGGGGGGTGTTGGTGCATTTATTTGTTTTATTGAATTTAATTGTATTTATTATTTTTTATTTTGGTATACTAATTAATTATTGTAATTAGTTTATTATTTTTATTAATAATTTACACTAGATAGGATAAGCTTGCTTAGCTAGTATTTAACTTAGACACTTATCTTGTTATAGTGGAGTTCCACTCCACTATTCAAGGTAAGGTAAGATAAGATAAGATTATTTAACTAATAGTCAAATTGTGTTGATTATTTATACAAGTTGGACACCTATCTTATTAGTGTGGAGTTGCACTCCACTATTCATATAGAAAGATATCTATTGAACTACATGTGTTGTGTGAGTTCCCTGATCTTTATCATGCATGCCTTGCTCTATATAAGCAAAGGATATTTATCTATTCTATATAAGATTAATATTGAATTATCAGATTGATTCATCATATTTGATTTATTTATTCATTTTTGTTATTATCTCAAATATACCGTTGTTGTTTATTACTATTATTGTTTTATCTCTTATTTATGCTTTCTATTAGATTCATTAGATCTTATAGCTAATTCTAACATTTTACGTAGTTAGAGTTTCTATTATTCTCTAATACTCATAATGCTTAAGATGCATGAAAATTAGAACAAGTGCTTTTACTATAGATACTTTTAAAAATTACCATAAAAATTTAGTTTCATATTTTTTAAACAAGTGAGTTTTTAGATAAGCTACATTGATATTTTAAAAAAAATTACATCTCAGATCTAACTATCATCAAATTATAAATATAGAGGACAATAAAAATAATTTAATAAAAGGTCCTTAATATTTTTTTTATTTCATTTAGTCTTATAGACACCCCTTCTACATTTCAAAGTCTAATTAATTCCACATTCAATCCATTTTTAGGAAGTTTATTGATTTTATTTGATGATATAGTGTTTGATATTAACACATGGGAATACAATTACTACCATGTTGTGTAGGTTTAAAAAAATCTCAAGCAACATAAAATTTATGGAAAGACTTCTAACCTTGCATTTCAAGTCAAAGAGGTGGAATCCTTGTGTTAAATTTTCTACCATGGATGAATCAAGTTGCATCCTACCAAGATAAAGGAAATTGTAGAGTAGAAATTTTCTAAAATACTAGAAAACGTATTAACATTATTAGCATTTATAGTTTGCTACTACATATTTCTAAAACTGTACGGGAGTATAACTACACTACATAAAAAATAATTAAATATTTTATCCCTCTATTAGAGTGATGCAATAATTAGATCATTTAAATGGACTAAGTAATCCATGTGCAATAGTCTAGTCTTAATTACTCTATATTTTATAAAAACTTTTACTATGTAATGTGATGCTTCAAATAAGGGCATGAGTGTAGTTTTCATGTAAGAAGGAAGGTCCATTTATTTTTAAATGAGTAAAATAAAGGCCATAATTAACTCAATGCCATTTATGAAAGGTATATATTGGGTATTTTTCACATGGTTAAGAAATTCATACCTTAATAATGGGAAGACAGATCACAACAATCTAGAATAATTGTTTGAACAAAACATATCCTTTAAGGAGAAAAAATAATAGGTCATTAATTGATGCTAGGGTATAAATTTGGTTTAATTTAAAATAAGGGAAGGATAATTTAATTGCATATGCACTTTGTATAATGGATGAATACAAAAAATAATTTATGTATATCATCATGTCCATATTACATGTGGATTGGGTGGATGAGGCAAATTTAGGCTATCAACAAAATATAAAAACATAGCATATTTTTAAAAATATTTAGCAATATCTCATCACTTTAAATACATTTTTATGCAAATGGGACTCCCTTTATTTTTATTTTTAAATGCACTTAGCATAATAGTTTGTCCCATTTTTTGGCATAAAGAGGCCACATACACTTCCAAGTTCTCTTCAAAATAAATTGATCGTGGGTCATGGATATTAATAAAATAAACATGTTTTATATTATATATACAAATATGTAGTGTATATTCATTTTTACATACTTTTTAAAAATTAGTAAGTATTTTTTAGGATATACTTTAGATTATTTGTTAATTATTTTTCTAATCGCATAGTGGGACACATTATTATTGCAAGGATAGGTCCATATTATTTCACTAAAATTAAATATTCAAGCATAAATATGTAGAAGATATCCATGTTTTAATGTTTTTTGCACACATGGGATTATTTAAGACTTATCATATGGTTAAACAAAATTTTGGGAAGGAATCAAAGGTGATGTACAAAAATATTTTATATAATATATAGTGTGTGCTTGAAATAAAGATGTGATAATTCATACTCTAGGTATTTTTTATATTGAGCTATTCCTATCTAGGGATGGTAAGACATATCTATTAATTTCATCATAATATTAATAAAAAAATTCTAAGGAAATGTTTTAATCATGGTTGTGATTGATATATTCAAAACACATTCCTAGTTTTTTGCATTGTTACATCATTTTTTTGTTATTATAGAGACAAAATTTTATGGATAAAATTTAAAAGTTACATGGTAACTCAAATATTATAGTAAGTGAATATGAACCCATATTGCTTAGTAGTTTATTAATTGTTTTATTCTCTTTTTGGGGTACTTAGTTGGCTCATATATATTTATATCACCTTGAATTAGATAGGTAGACTTAGGTGTTCCACATGTGATTTGAGGAGTATTTGTGTTGTTGTTATTATGATATGTAGTTATAATGGGTTAAGTAGATGTTAGTAGTATAAATAATGGTCTAACATCTACTATTTAAAAAAAATTATAATTATGGGACTATATGGTTATGACCCACCATCCATCACCTAATCTATAAGACATCAACCAACAGTTAGGGTAGTCAAAAGGTATGTGTGACAAACCAACAATAGGTTATTTATAGTCTTAGAAACACCCTGGACATGACATAAAAACAACAAACTATCCAACATATGAGAAAATTATAATTTAAGTGTGATATTGGGTCATTATGAAGTTATGTATTTATAATAAAAAATAATTTAAACAATAAAATAAGGAGATAAAACATTCACCTAAGTATTATTATCCTAATTACATATCATAAAATATGGGTAATGTGGCATACAAATTTGATTTACCTCAATAATCTAAAACATATCTAGCCTTTTATGTTTTTATGAATAAAGTCATTATTTATATGATTCCAACACACATAAGGTTAAGAAAACTTTGTGAAGAGGGAAGAATTATATTTGATCTAAAATCTATTACCCATACATTCCCAAAGAGTCTAAATACTAGAATGATCATAGGATTTGTTATAAATTATATTAGCACCTATATATGGTAAATATAAGAATGGAATATGACTTATTTGTGTAAAAACATTTACAAATGGTAAAAATTGAGGAAATAAAGTTTGTGAAGTTGGGGAAAATTACACCATTATCCTATTCATTAAATCTCATACTGGATGAGTAACCTATAGTGTGCATAACATATGACTTATTCATTTGGTATCTTGTATATTTTTTTATATGGGTAATAGTAGTCATCCTTAAGAGAGTATGTAGTTCCCATAATGTAACTAAAATATATAAAATAAGTAGTGTTGAGTATCAAATCATTATAGTACTAATCATTTTCTTAATGTAAAGCTTGATGAGTATTTTCATCATTATTTCATATGATTAACATTCTTAATTTACTTGCATAGTTATTACATTGTTTTACTATGTTGACTAGAAATTCAAGGTGTGCTCTTAAAAATTAAAATTAAACTAAATGAAACAATTATTAATAAGATAAAACCATGCCCATTGCATTAATAATGTATAAAACTATTATATATTTCTATTTTTAATATGTTATTACAAAAGTAAAATTCAAATTTGGTCTTAACTATCTTCACATAAAATAATATATCCATAAGGATGTGGAATTGAAACAAGGATACCTTTTCCATATGTAAGTTTTCATGATTTAAAAAACAACATAAGAATACCATATGTACCATGTTGATTAGGTTTTAAAAATTATCAAGAAATATTGTATTTATACAAAGCCTTATACACTTTCTTTTAATGTCAAAGAGGTGGATTAATTGTGTCAAATTTTCTATAATGAATGAACGAAGTTGGATCCTACGAAGATCAAGGATATTATACTGTGATTTTTTGTAAAATACTTCAAAACCTATGAACATTCTTAAGACCTAGAAGATGCTACTAAATGTTTGTGTAAATGTATGGAAGCATAGAAACACCACACATAACATTATCAATGGTTCCTTATGTTAGAGTGATGCAACCACTAGAGAGCTTGAGTAGCTTAAGGAATCCATTTGCAACAATCAAGACTTAGAGACTCTAAAATCTTTCATTATGGAATGTGATGCTTTAAAATAAGGCATGGTGCATTTATTTTGAATTAGATATGCATACCTTGGTAAGAATTAACTCAAGACATTCTAAGAGAGGGAAAAGTTAGATATTATTCATCTAGTTAATAAATGGATACCTTATATAATGGTTAGACACTTCAAAGTAAATGTAGATCATAATGGTTTAAAATAACTATTGGAGAAAAGACTATCATTAAATGAAAAAAAACAATGGGTCACCACATGATGATATTGTATGAATTCATGTCAAACTATAAAAAAGTGAAGGAAAACATAGTTACAAATACCCTTTCTATAAGGGATGAATATATAAATAATTTTTGTATGCCGAATTATCCATATTTCATGTTGATTAGGTGGATGAGGAAAATTTAAATGGTGGAAAGATACATATACATGACATCTTTTTTTATATCTTCAACAAGCTTTTATCACTTCAAATACTTTTATGTGGAAGAGGGACTTCATTTGGTAAAAGTAGAGGATATACCCTTGGAAAAATACGATTGTCAAGCATAAGGATGTATAGGATCTCCATGTTTCAACACTTGGGGAACACTTAGGATTATTTAAGACTTATCATAGGGTCAAGATAGATGTTTTTGTTAAGGATTAAAAGGTGATGTACTAAAATATTTGGTAGAACGTCTAGTGTATCATCAAACAAAGGTACAATAATTCATAATCTAGGTAATTTTCTTCATTGAAATATTCATAGCCAATGATGGGAGGAGGCATCCAATAATTTCATCATAACATTTCCAAAATGATCCTAGGGAAATTATTTAGCCATGCTATGATTGATATATTTAAAATAATCCTAATTTTGTGCCTTGTGACATCCTTTTTATCTATTATGGTGACAACAAAATTTATGGAAATTTTTAAAACATACATGGGAAATCAAACATAATAGTGAGTGATTATGAACTTATAGACACTATAAAACTACACATTATGGTTCTAGATTTCAAAATACCCCTAGATGCCCAACCTATTATTCAAACCCTTTCGTCCCCAAACCCAAGTCAAAACACTCTTTGACTAACTCACCTTATAACCTAACTTTACCATTCACCCCTTGACCAAACTTAAAATTTTGACCTTTGACCCTTTACCCTTTGACCCTTGACCATTGATGGTCACTCTGAGCATCGATGATTGGCACTCTAACCATCAATTAGTACTCTGATTGTCAATAATTATCACTTTGACCATCGATGATGAGCATTTGAAATTACCAAATTAATCCATGTGCAAGCTAATGCATCAAAATTTAATATAGGCATCAAGTTAGCACATCTCAAACATTAACTTTAGGTAGCCAAACCTCTTATGAAACCTTCTACCTTCATCTCTCTTTGCTTATAAAATAGATTAGGACCAAAAAGGGGATTCATGATCAATGATATTTTGGTCAAAGTTTCTTCATTAAGATTTTATTATTTAGGTATTACTTCTAGCCAACTAGATAGCATAACAGAGACCTAACACTCTACCAAAATTGCTTTACAAACATAGGCACTGTTACTCTACCAAAACTCCACCGAGCTTCACCAATATCTTCAACCAACCTCAACAATTAAGCTATGTATCTATGTCTTATCAAGAAGAACATTTAATTTCTTTGTTTTATTCTTTACTACCTCTTGAATGCCAACTTTTAACCCCTTCAAAAAATTAACCAAACCTCCACCAACCTACCAACCCTTTGTAATTTACCCATAGTCTAACCTTTTACCTTAACTAGAACTATTAGTAGTAACCATCGATAGTCATCCTGATCACTGAAGGTTAACTATAAAATTTCCAACAATCACCTTGAACACTAATGGTTAGTTGTCAAAATACTATTATTCACCCAACCACTAATGATTACTCTAACCACTAATAATCACCTTGATCATTGATGGTCACTGTGTGAACCAAAACAACAAACACCAAATACCCACCAACCTTAACCAAACACCATTTTCTTCACCCCTATCACCTCAAAGACTAGAAACAACAACTTGACCTGACCTAAACCATTATCTAACCATTTAACATTTAACTTAATGTTATTTTTTAGAACACTAACATTTATTTTGAAAAGTATTTATTTATTTAGATCTAGTACTTTTTATGTTATGCTACCTTTATTTTCAACTTTAAATTATATCAAAAGGTGGATTGATAGTCTCCTAGATAGCTCACTCTTCTCTTATTTAGCTTTCTAGGTAATCCACCCATCTACCTAACTAACCAACCCTTTTTTAGTTCTCTCTTATTGTAGGTCATCTTTCCAAGCCAAAAAAGAGTATCTATAATGTTTGGATTATCGAACGTACACCTATATAGGATCTACCAACCTATACCCCTCTTTGAGTTTTACCTTCTTCTATAAATAGATAAAAAATAAAAATCTGAGTAAATTTTTTTGGCATGTCCAGTGGGACCTAATTAAATCTAGTCCCCTTTTCTTCTTTACTCTATGCTCATACAATGAAATTGAAATTTTCTTTTGGGTATAAAATTAAGTGCATATATTGATTACTTGTATGTTTAGCTCATTTAGTTAAACTAAAATAAAAGTAATGAATTTTAGCTTGACCTCTTTATCACTCACCATACCAAACCACTTATCAATCAACAAATCTAAAAACTTGGTATAAGGTTTGACTAGGATTTCATCACTTAGCAGTAAACCTTCACCCTTTGGCTATCTTACTTGCACTTCACTACAAATAAGAAAAACCAAAACTCAGCTTTTTTGTTGAGTCTAGACTCTAAAAAATAATATATGTTGTCTAAGCACCCAACATCCTTATCACTATGGTGTGTGAAGTGAGGGGGTAGGCCCTAATATCAATTCACATAATAACTTTCAATACAGATTTTGAGAGCCCAAAACTAACTTGAAATCAACCATAAACTTATTTTCTAGTACCCACTCTACAAACCAAGACTTCAGGCATTCTTTCTAACTTAAGGCATAAGCCAAAAGAGAAACTAAAAAGAACCCAAGAGGTAATGTACTTTAGTGTGTGTTTTGCCTTTTCTTATTTGCTCTTTGTTTTGAGTTGTGAGAAACCTACCTTCGACCATCTTGCCTCCATTATCTTGTCTAATGGGTAATCAACCTATATTATCTCCTAAAGATCCTTACTTTTTTAGGATCTTAGAGAACAACCATCTTGTCTTAGAGTGATACCTTACATCACGAGTCACTTATACTCGTAAATACACCTTTAACCAACCTAACCAACCCTTGAACCAACCTAACTTTACCTAAAACCAACCTAACCTCATCAAATTTCAACCCAACCTCACCCATAAACAATCAAACCTCAACTACAACCAATCAACAAACTTTTAACTACCACATAAGCTGGTTATAATGTTAATGCACCATATAATCAAAGTAGAGTCATTTATCTCTAGCACCCATGACCAATCAACACTCATGTAAAATCAATTAAATCTCAACTGAAACTAACCAACAACCTATCAACAACCATTTAACCATCATCATACCCAAATAAAAACCCATCAACACCAACTTAACAATTATCATAACCAACCTCAACTTCAACCTATACAACTTTATCAACCATTGGGTCACCTACCTTAACCATCATATCAACTATGCTAACCCACTTTGAGGCAACCCTCTTTATCTCAACATTTATATTTGGTCTATCCTCTTTTCCATAAAACCAACAACTATCAAACCAAATTTTCAACCTTACCTAACCCATCAAACCAACCCACCTTATCAACCTTACCTAAGAAATCAAACCCACCCAACTTATCAACTCAACCAAACCTATCAAACCAAATAACCTCATCAAACTAATTGATTAGCACACAAAATCAAAATCAATCCATCATTTAACCTCTTCTTTCACCCATTATTATGCACACCAATAACCAAAGTCCTCAACATAATAAGGCCCATATATTAGATTTGGTTCTTAGTCAACCTATAACTAGGGAAACCATAATCCAAACCTTAACCAAACCACTTAATAACTAATTATAACCTTCTTAACTTTCCTTTCAAATCCAAAACAAGTAACTAACCAACTTTACTCTTCCACTTACCCATGTGGAACAAACCAACCAAAATTTTCCACTCACCCATGTGAAACCAACCAACCAACATTTTTCACTCACCCATGTGGAACCAACCAACCAATTTTTTCCACTTACCCATGTGCAAAAAACCAATCAACATTTTTCACTCACCCATGTGAAAATAACCAGCCAACATTTTCCACTCACCCATGTGGAACCAACGAACCTACCTCTTCCACCTAGCAATTTTGTGGAACATACCATTAACCTAACCTTAACTATCATCAACTGAACCTTAATAACCATTAACCTTACCTCACATATCATCAACTAAAAAAACTTAACATTAACCTAACATTACTTATAACTATCCACCCAACCTTATCTCAACAATTAAACTAACCCAACTAATAAAACAACTCGACTATTTATCTTACCTCTTTCAATCGATCAAACCACCTCTAAACCAAATCAATCAACCATAGTCAATATACCTTTTAACTTAGTTGTAACCAAACTATCTAAAAATCCAAATGAAGATCAACCCATCAAACCTACCAACCCTACCCTAACCTACCTAAATCAAATCCATCTACATTTTCCTAACCTTGATGTAATAGAGGAAATCCCACCTAAACCACCACTTACAACTTAAACTAACCAACCAATAACCACTAACAACTAACAACTAACAACCCTTTTTGGGAGGTGGATAAAGTCATCTTCACCCCTTATAAACCCTCTTATTCACCAACACCTCACTTTGGGATCATTTTCCCATCTCATAATAATCAAAATTACTTAAACTGAAGGTAAACTACTCCCTTAAAGGACAACTATCAAACATGAATAAATCCAAACTTAGATCACTCCCTTGAAGGATGGCTAAGTCAAATTTATCAAAACCAATCATTTGAATCTTCTCGTATCTATCAAATTCCCAAATCTATCAAATAAAGAAGTAGCAAACCCTATATCAAAATAACAACAAGATATCTCAATAAAGTTGTAATCAACTTTCATAATAACATTAGTAGACTTAGTACATCAATCAATCTACACCTAACATATGATATAGACTTATTTATCATGGTTCTTAGTTCACCTATAAAAGGTAAATCTATCCCCATAATAAGGTTACCCTAACTATCACCCACTACTTATTATCTATCTCCCCTTTTATCCTCTATAAATCAAGGGATTTTTGAGCTTAACTAGCACCATGTGATCAAACTACCTATTTTAATCATCAAACTAATAATAAATAAAAAACATTATAAGGGTTTATGTTCATAATCCCACCCATCTTGACATCTTTGTTTTTGTTAATTGGAGCATTTAACCTCCTTATACTTTCATGACCACTTAGGAAGACATGTCTTTCCCCTTTTGAGTCATTAAAACCAACCCATAAAACTAACCAATTAGTGGGTCCATTTGGAGAGCATCTTCTCCACCAAACCAAACCCAACCTTTGGAGATTACCCTTATCTAACCTACCCTTACTTTAACCATGAACCATTGGAGAACACATTTTTCACCAAACCAAACCCAACCTTTGGAGATTACCCTTCTCCAATATACCCTTACCTTAAACATGAACCATTGGAGATCACCCATCTCCTACCAAACCAAACCAAGCGGTATATCAAATTAGGTAAAACCATTTGAAAACCACTAACCAACCTTTGGAGAGCACCTATTCTCCATAAACCAACCATGAACCTTTAGATAACACCCTCTCTAACTAACAAACCAACCAACCATATAACCATATCCACCTTGACATTGGCCATTTTTTACTCAAACCATTTATATATTTTATGATGAACTTCCGCTGGTCCTTTTTACTACACCGGTTACCTTGCCATGTTGAACATTTGAATTTTCACCACCTCGTGCACAACTAACCATTTTGTGTTTTTATCTAGAGTAATTCCTACCTCAAATGTCTAATAAACATTGACCTTATATATGATACTTATAAAGTAACCTAAATATCTATGCATTATAGTGAGGTCTAGTTACCTTGTCACTTCTCTTTATAACACCAACCTTATTTTAACCAACTATGACAACTTAGTCTATGCATGATCTTAACTATCACACTTAGTCTCATTTTGTGTGCATGTTTATGCCTTAATATCCAACCTCACCAACCACCCTTCACATCTACCTTTTCACCCACATAAACACTCATCAAACACATACCTAATTCTATTTCACCTCATTAACCCTTATTTTGAGGGGGGACACCTCCTCCCATTCTCAGGGCAACTAAACCTTTGACCTATAATTTTTTTTTTTTTGTAGCTTATTAATACAAGCTATATAATAAAAATGGGTGAAATGTAGACACTATAAAATCACACACTATGGTTTTAGATGTCAAAATACCCTTGGATACTCAACCTACCATTCACACCCTTTCAATCATAAACCTAAATCAACACTCTTTGACCAACTCACATTCTAACCCAACATGACCTTTCACCCATTGACCAAATTTAACCCTTTAACCTTTGAACCTTCACCCTTCATCCCCTGAACACTAATGGTCACTTTTACCATCGATGATTGGCACTCTGACCATCGATGATCACTTTGACCATCGATGGTGAGCACTCTAATCATTGATGGTCAACACCTAAACTTACCAACATGATCCATGTGTGAGCTAATCCATCAAAATTTAATATAGGTGGTAAGCTATCACATCATAAACATTAACTTTAGGTATCTATACCTCTTATGGAACCTTCTACCTCCATCTCTCTTCGCTTATAATTAAAGAGAGAAGGACTAAGAAAGGGGCTTCATGATCAATGATATTTTTGGACAAGGCTTCTTTATCAAGATTTTATTTTATAGGTCTTCCTTCTAGCCAACCAACTAGCATAATAGAGACCTAACACTCTACCAAAATTACTTTGAAACCATAAGAACCATTACTCTACCAAAATTCCTCTAAGCTTCACCAACATCTTCAACCAACCTCAATAATCAAAATAAGTATCTATCTCTTATTGGGATCAACATTTAGTTTCTTTGTTTTATTCTTTGGTACCTCTTAAACACCACATTTTGACCCCTTATGACCCTTAACTAGACCTTCAAAAACCATCTAACCCATCTACAATTTACCTGTAGTCCAACCTCTTACCTTAACTAGACCTCTCAATAGTAACTACGAATGATCATCTTGATTGTTGATGATTGATTATCAAACTATTGAAATTCACCTTAAATACTAATGGTTAGCTATGAAATTACTATTAGTCACCCAACCACCGATGGTTACACTAACTATTGATGGTTACCCTAGCCATCGATGATCACTATGTGAACCAAACTAACAACCAAACCAACAAGCACCAAATACCCACTAACCTTAGCCAAACCATATTTTATTAGCCTCTATCACCTCATAGACCAAAAAAAACAACTTGACCTAACTTGAACCATTCTCTGATCATTTAGCATTTACCTTAATGTTATTTTATTATAACACTAGCATTTGTTTCTATAGACCTAATACTTTTTATGTTATGCTACCTTTATTTTCAACATTAACTTGTATCAAAAGGTGGATTGACAACCCCCTGGATAACTCATGCTTCTTGGATCTAGATTTCTAGGTAATCCATCCATCTACCTAACTAACCAAACCTTTTCTAGTTCTCTCTTATTGTAAGTCATCTTCCCAAACCAAAGAAGAGTTTCTACAACCATCTGGATTATAAAGCACAAACTTATCTAGGATCTACCAACCTCTACCCCTCTCTCATTTTTACCTTCTATAAATAGATAAAAAATCAAAATTTGAGTAAAATAGAACCCTATTTTTTATTTTGGGTAAAAAAGAGGGTTTTTTTAAACTAATGACTTGACTGTAAACATGAGGCATGAAGATGAGGCCTTCCATCCTAGATATACAACCAAGACCTATACATAAATGAAAATTTGTTCAAACCTAAAATAATCCAATAAATAATAAAGACTCCTCTAATATTTCTAATATTTACTCTTTTAAGACCGTGAACCTATTTTTACTAGTAATATTTTGATTGATTTATTTTAGTTTTTAGGTACTTAGTTGGTTCATAGCTCTTTATAGTACCCCAAATTACATGGGAAAAATTAAGTGGTCCCACAAATTTTTTTATGGGTATTTTATTTTTTTGTGTTTATGATGAGTAGTTTCAATGAGTTAACTAATCACTAATAGCAAAAAATGGTAATACAACATTTTTTTAATGTGTTCTCCCAAACATATTAATTTTTAGCATTATATGGATACCACATACCATCCATAATTAATCCTTGAGATTTAAATTGAGAGTTATATCATTCAAAAAGTACATATGCTACACCATCAAAAAGTGCTTTCTAGTCTCAAAGATACTGTAGCTATGACACAAAATTATATGTAATAAAAAGTTGACCAATGTAGGAGAAAAACAAGAAGTCTGAGATTAGATCTTTATGAGGTTTATATTTTATAATTAAATTTCATTTAAATTAAAAAATAAGTATAAAAAAATTTCACTTAAGTATTATGGTCCTTATCAAATATTACAAAATATTCAAAATGTGGCATAAAGAATGGAGTTATCTCAATTAGCCAAAATACATCTAGATTTTCATGTTTATTGGTTTAATAAAGTTGTGATTGATATTTTTAAAACACATTCCTAGTTTTGTGCATTGTGACATCATTTTTAGTTAATATGGTAACAACAAAATTTATGGATAAAATTCAAAATCTACATGATAACTCAAAGATTATAGTAAGTGATTATGAACCCATATTTCATAGCAATTTATTGCTTTTTTTATTCTCTTTTTTGGCTACTTAGTTGGCTCATATGTATTTATATCACCTAGAATTAGATGGGTAAACTTAGGTGTTCCATAAGTGATGTGAGGAGTATTTACATTGTTGTTATTGTTATAAGTAGTTATAATAGATTCAATAGATTTTAGTAGTAGAAATGGTGGTCCAACATATACTATTTAGAAAAAAACATTATATATGGTATTGTATGGTCATGACCCACCATCAATCACTTAATCCCTAAGATATAAACCAAAAAATAGGGTGGTTGGAAGGCACATGTGCTACACCAATAAGAGGTGATTTATAGTCTTAGAGATAACCTAACCATGACATAAAAACAACAAGCTATACAACATATGAGAAAATTATAATTGAAGTGTGAGGTTGGGTCATTATGAGGTTCTTTTTTAAAAATAAAAAATCATATAAACAATAAAATAAGGATAGAAAACATTTACCTAATTATTATTTTCCTAAACACATATTATAAAATATGTGGAATGTGGCATACAAATTTCATTTACCTCAATTAGCTAGAATACATCTAAAAATTTATGTTTTTTTTGAATAAATTCATTGGTTGTATGAGTACAACACACATAAATATAACAAAAAAATTTGAAGAGGGAAGAATTATCTTCTAACTAGAATCCATTACCCATACATGACCAAAGAGTCTACATACTAGTATGATCATAGGATTTGTTATAAATTATAAGCATTTACCTATGGAAGATAAAAGAATAGAATACGAAGTTTTTGTGAAAAAACATTTACAAATGGTAAAAATTGAGGAAACTAATTTTGTGAATGCAGGTCATATTATACCATTATCCTATTCATTATATTTCAACATGGATGAGTAACCAAAAGGGTGCATAACATTTGACTTATTCATTTGATATCTTGTATATTATTATAAATGGGTAATAGAAATCATCCTTAAGAGAGTATATAGTTCCCATAACATAATTAAAATATATAAAATAAGTAGTGTTGAGTATCAAATCATTATATTACTAATTGTGTTCTTAATGTAAGGCTTGTTGAGTATTTTCGTCACTACTTCCCATGATTATCATTCTTATTTCACTTGCATAGTTCTTACATTGTTTTACTATGTTGATTATAAATTTAAGGTGTGTTCTTAAAAATTAAAAATAAAACTAAATAAAACACACAGTAATAAGAGAGAACCATGCCCATTGCATTAATAATTTATAAAACTATTATATATTTCTATTTTTAATATTATATTACAAAAGTAAAATCAAAATTTGGGATTAACCATCTTAACATAAAACACTATATCCATAAGGATGTGGAATTGAAACAAGGATACCTTTTCCATATGTATGTTCTAATTATTTTTAAGAAAACACAAGAATACCATATGTACCATTTTGAATAGGTTTTAAGAACTCTCAAGCAACATAATATGGATGCAAATCCTACTAATATTTCTTTTAAAGTGAAAGAAGTGGATTAATTGAGTCAAATTTTATATCATGGATGAATATAGTTGGATCCTACCAATATCAAGGATATCATATGGTGATTTTTTCTAAATTATTTCATAACCTATAAACATTTTCAAGATTTAGAAGATTACACTAAATGTTTGTCGAAAAGTATGGAAGCATAGAAAAACCACACATAAAATTATCGATAAATGGTTCCTTCTATTAGATTGATGTAACCAATAGAGATTTTAAGTATCTTAATGAACCCATGTGTAACATTCTAGTCTTAGTAACTCTAAAATATTTTGTTATGAAATGTGTTTCTTTAAAATAAGGCATGGTGCATTTATTTTGAAAATAGAGAAGTATAAGGAAAGAATTAACACAAGGCCATTTAAGAGGGAAAGTCTAGGTATTATTCATGTGGTTAATAAATGGATACCTTATGTAATGATTAGACACTTCAAACTAAATATAGATCATAATAGTAAAAAATAACTCTTGGAGTAAAGACTGTCAAATAATGAGAAAAAATAATGGGTCACCACATGATGTTAGTTTATGAATTCAAGTTGATTTATAAAAAAGGGAAGAAAAACATAATTATAAATGCCTTTTATATAAGGTATGAATACATAAATAATTGTTGTGTGCCATATTGTCCATATTACATGATGATTCAGTGGATGAGGCAAAATTCAAATGGTGGAAAGATGCATATACATGACATCTATTTCAAAAAATTTAACAAGATTTGTGCACTTAAAATACTTTTATGTGGAAGAGGGACTAAATTTTGTACAAGGATAAGATATACCCTTGAAAAAAATACAATTATCTAGCATAAGGCTCTATAGGAGCTCCATGCTTCAACACTTGGGGGACACTTATGATTCTTGAAGACTTATCTTAGGGTCAAGTAAGATGTTTTCATTCATGAATCAAAGGTGATTTACTAAAATATTTGGTAGGATATCTAGTGTATCATCAAACAAAGCTACAATAATTCATACTCTAGGTAATTTTCTTCGTTGATCTATTCATAGCCAATGATGGGAGGAGGTATCCAATAATTTCATCATAACATTTCCAAAATGTTCCTAGGAAAATTATTCAACCTAGTTGAGATCGATACATTAAAAAAAAATCATAGTTTTTTTCCTTGTGAGATCACTTTTATCTATTATTGTGACAATAAAATTTATGGAGAAATTTTAAAACATACATGGGAAATCAAAGATAAAGTAAGTGATTGTGAACCCTATTTTTTTATTTTTTATTTTAGGTAAAAAAGAGGGGTTTTTGAACTAGGGACCTAACTATAAACATGAGGCATGAATATGAGGCCTTCCATCCTAGATATACAACCAATAACCATACATAAATTAAAATTTGTTTAAGCCTACAGTAATCCAAGAAATAACAAAGATTCCTTTAGTATTAGTAATATTTACTCCTTTAAGACTATGAAGCCATATTTATTAGTAATATTTTGATTGATTTATTTCAATTTTTGGGTAAGTAGTTGGTGCTTATATATTTATAGTACCCCAAATTATATGGGAAAAATTAGGTGGTCCCAAAAAAGCTTTGAGGAGTGTTTTATTTTTTTGTGCTTATGATGAGCAGTTTTAAGGAGTTAACTACTCAATAATAGACAAATTTGGTATTACAACATGGTTTTCAATGTGTTCTCCCAAACATATTGATTTATGACACTATATGGCTACCACATACCATACATGTTATGATTTCAATTGAAAGTCAAAGTAGTCAAAATGTACATGTGGTACACCATCAAAAAGTGATTTCTAGTCTCAAAAATACTCTAGCCATGGCACAAAATTGTATGAAATAAAAATTTGACCAATGTAAGAGAAATAAATGAAGTATAAGATTGGGTATTGATGAGGTTGATATTTTATATTAAAATTTTGTTGAAACAATAATACAAGGATAACAAACTTTCACTTACATATTATGGTCCTTATTAGATCTTACAAAATATTGGCAATGTGGCATAAAGAAAAGAGTTATCTCAATCAACCAAAATACATCTAGCCTTTCATGTTTATTGTTTTAATAAATTTATTTTTTAGCACATTCTAACTCACATAAATTTATTGGACATTGATGAAGAGGGAAAAATAATATTTGAACTAGAATCAATTCTCCATACATGCTTAAAGACACTGTAGAATAAGGTGAGCATATTTTATTATTAAATGTAATCCCTTGCCTACGGAATATGAAATAATGAAATATAAAATATTCATGCAAAATCATGTATAAATGGTCAAAGACACCGCTTGTATTAAGTTAGGGCATGCTACAAAATTATCATATTCATTATATTGGGATATGGATGACTATCATATAGTGTACATAAGAGGCCTTAGTAATTTAAATTTTTACAAGTTTATTTTCTATTTATTAGAAATTACTATGATAATATCAAATTTAAACTTGTGACTACTTATATATGTAAACAAAATTCAATCTCTTTAAGAATATATTCTCTCTTAAATTAAGAAATTAAAATTTGAAATAAGAAACTAAAAAATATTAACCAAAATATTACAACTTTAAAATTATTTAGTAAAAAACGTGATACCATGATAAATTATCATGAAGACATGATGCATTTCCTCGAGAAAGAACCAAAACTAATAAATATCATTCCAAATTCATATGATAAATAACCCATACACGAGAACATAGGACCCCAAGATTAAATGAAAAAAATAACACTTAAATCCTTAGTCCATTTTATTTAAATACTTGTGGTCCACTTGGATGTTATAAATTAAAATCACCATCTAATGTAAGAATTTAAACTCCTATCCAAATATTTTAATATTTTATAAATTAGAATCACCTACCTAGGAAAGATATGAAGGTTTTGTGTATCACATTTGACTTAAGTCATTTGATAATTTTTATATCATGGAATAGGTATGAGTAGTTGGCCTTTTTAGATTAAGAAGCATATTTTTTTAATCAGATGGGGAAGACAAAGCTTCTTTCCATTTTTATTGCATATAAGGCAAAATGCCACACTCATTTAAAATCCTCATGTAATAATTAATGTAATAGAAATATAATAAATTAAACTATATACAATTTTATTTGAACCATAACATATTTTTTACACTAGTAAGAAACAAATTCATGTAAACTAAACCCAAAATCTCACATCCAATAAATATATTTTTAATAAAATTATCACAAATTTACAAATAATACCTTCATTAGGTAAGTTAATCCATAAATAATTGGCTAATAAATGTTTATATTTAATATATTATTGAATGGAATAATATCCATTAACTGAGGAAGATAGAGGCAATGATTTTTTCATAATGGGTATTCCATCACATCCAACATGATGGATATTTGATGTACATGAAACAAAAATATGTGAATATCTTATTTGAATAAATGAAGATGAGGAGCCACTTAAAACATCTAGAATTGAAATATCTATATATCCTATCTAGATATTTGTGGCATCTGAAACTGCATGCAACATCTAAACTTGATCCTACCTTAGCATATTATCATCTAGTTTGATGGCATCTACTCTAAATGAAATTGTTGAATGAAGTTCATCATTGAAATCAAATATTGTAGTTGTTATGTCAATGGCATCTCCACTAAATTTATTATTGAAATCAATTTTTGTAGTTGATATGTTGATGGATGGACAAGAAGAAAATAATTATCTCCAAAAGTGCACATTAGTAGAATCTTCTCTCATTTCAAAATACAGAATGATGGGGGTGTTCCTTCAGTTGCAACATCATGTATAAATCCAAAAAGTGGATATCTTATTTAAGTATTCGATACTAATGCATCACTTCTAATGTGATCATTTCTTTATTGTAATCTATTAGCATTGAAGGTTCCTTCACTACTAATGTGATCATCTCCATATGGAATAATAGATACTACTAAGGATGACAATAGACTTCCTCCTTTCTGCACCTTTAACAAGATTTGATCACCAATTCCTTTTTATCTTTTTGGATACCTTAACTACAATATCATGGACTTTAAAAGTGTGGCATGCAATTGTATCCAATTTAAGTGACCTGGACACATTTTTTTATGTAAAAAGTCATTTCCATCTTCATCTTCAATAGAGATGAATGGGAACACTACAGAGAGCATAAAGCTCATGAGGTTTGTTGAAGACTCCATTGAGCCTCTTGCTAAATTGAGTGTGACATTTGGTAGTTTTCTCAATGTAAATTGTCTCCAATTTTATTTTACCTATCTAAAAATATAAATCTACACTCCTACACGTTATAATAAGTAATATAAATAATATGTAGCACATGTGTATTTCATTTGGACAATACAACATGTTGATGGATATTCTATTTTGTGATAGTTTAATTTGTAATTTTCAAATAAATTCTTAAAAGGAGAAATATATAATTATTTTATAGATTATTAAATGTAGTTCATTTAGTTTTCTTTAACTTTTTAAAACATTTATTGAATTTCTAATCCACACAATATTTTTTTAAATAAAAAATGAGAACTTTGCAAGTGGAAGAGGAATGTAAATCAATGGAATGCTTAATACAAATATTCAAAAATTTATTTCTAACTAGGAAAAGTGAAATATGAACATAATATAAATAAGTTGAGATTAAACAAGTAGCCTCTATTATAAATATGGTACTATTTATATTTTGTTTGGAGAATATATCAAATATGAGAAACTATACAAGTGAAAGAAGAATGCAAATCATTAAAATGTGTAATTCAAATAATAAACAATACTTACATAAATAACATAATTAGTAATGTAATTATTTGATATGAAACACTATTTCTTGTATATATTTTTACTACCTTAGTTGGAACTACACAATCTAAAAAGGCCAACTACTCATACTTGTATCCACAATATAAAAAAGATCAAATGACTAAGTTAAATGTTATGCACACAATAAATTATTCACCCATATCATGATGTAATTAATAGGATAATAGTGTATCTTGACTTTCCTTCACACAAGCAGTGTCCTCAATGTTGATTAATTACAATTGCTCTTGCACAAAATCTTCATATTCTAGTCATATCTTTCCTAGGTAGGTGATTCTAATTTATAATATATTCTATGATCATCCTATTTTTCAGCCTATTTAGATATGTATAGAGAATTTCTCCAGTTCTAAAATAATTATTACCTCTTTGTAAAGCTCTAGGAACTTGTGTGAATTTTTTTCTTTTATCGAATAACTTTATTCAAACATTTTAAAATAAAAATATATAAAAAATGCTTTTATTAAGTTGTGTATGAATAATCTTACCATGAACCAAATTTGAGAACCTCAATACAATTGAAAGAGATGAATTTGAGATGAAGTGTATATAAAAATTATAACAATAGAAGCTTACATCAGTAGGTGTGTCAACTTACCACATTCATCATGTGAGTTTCTATTCATGTTTCATATTTCATATTTACTTTATTTTTTAATACTTCTAGTTGACTATTTGGAGTAAACTTTGTTTAGGATATTATAAAAATGGAATAATATTTTCATTTGTTCAAGATGATTGTTATGATTGTTTAAGTGATTTAAGATAATCAAAAAAATATTGAGTGGACCCAAAGTCTTAAAATACAATGGACTGGGGATTTAAGTGTTGATTTTTTCATTTAGTATTGGGGTTCCATGTTCCCCTATATGGGTTATTTATGATATGAATTTGGAATGGTATTTTTTATTTTTGGTTCTTTCTAAAGGGAATGAGATTCATAAATCTTGTCTTCATGTTAATTTATCATGGTGCCATATTTTTTATCAGATATTTTTAAATTTATAACATTTTGGTCAATAGGTTCAATAAATGTTTGACATATAGTTTTTGGTTTATTATTCTAAATTTTAATAAACTTTTAAAAAAATTAATTACTAAGACCTCTTATGCACACTATAGGATATCCATCCATATCCCAATATAATGAATACGATAATGGTGTATCATTCCCTACCTTCATAAATTTCCCTATTTTTGCACACACATTTTCCTCGATGCAACTTGATTAGGGAAGGGTTGACCCAACCAAGTCTATGGTTGAGCATCATAAGGTCATCACATAAATTTACTTATTTTTGTACACAAATACATTCTGTAATGTAGGAATTTCCATCACTTCAAGCTTGTATAAAAATTCAATATTTAATTCACCCAAGAGGCTAAGTACCATTATAAAGGTAATATCATAGCCTCCTCAAAGCATATAATACATATATTTATCCACACAAGATATATAATTTCAACCATGATTTTATATACATCAATCATAAAATACCCCAAATAAATTCAACAAAGGTAGTACAACCATATAGTTGTTATTCATCCATCCACAAGCATACACATATATGATGATATAAAATAAGCTTCCACAAGAATACACACATCCATATTATGTGTATTTTCAGCCATCCAAAAGTATATTATGTAACATAAGCCTTTAAAAAAGTATGCACAATCACATAAAAGCTCAACAAACCTTTTCAATAATATTCCAAAAATTAGTTCAATATGCCAAAAACTCATCCAAAACATTAAAGCATAGGCTCTGATACTAAATTAACCACCCCCCCTTAAAAAATTTAGAATATCCATTCAGAGTACACAACAGAATGGCGTTTAAGACATGTTATAAATCTTTAATGCAACATAAAGCATCATAACAATCAACACATAAAGTAATAATAACAAATAACCAAATTAGTTTACCTTAGATGCTTACCTAGGGATAGATGTCACTAGTAAATACCATAGATAAGTATGTTTTCCAAAGAATGATATTTTATTCAAGGGGATATTAGTATGCAGATCCATATTGATAACCTCTAAATTTGGCAAGGGAAATTGTATTCTCTATCAAACGACCTAGGAACCTTTATCCCTACCTAAATGTCTGGTCAACGTATGTAGTCATGGTTTGATAGTCCAAGAGACTACATAAATCATACATGCAAAGGATTCCAATAAAAATTGTAGCTAACGTCCCTCTTATTCTATCAAGCAATGCTAAGAATATTAAGAATTAAATTAATTATATCCATGTTTATCTTTATAAATATTTTATAAGCATACAAATAAGATAAAAGAGGAGTGAAACACTTAACCATGGAGGTCCCAATGACCAAACAAGAGAATCCATCTCATTAACTTGCTTAGGCAAGTATTATCACCTCATAAGATAAAAAGTGGAGATTTATGAACCACTACTTAAAAACAACATGAAAAAAGCTTAAGAGTCCATAACCTTTGGGGATTCACCCAAAGAAGGATTGGTCATTGTGCTACCCATATTGATCACTATATCATGATCCAAAGTTCTTGGGGAACATTTCACCATAGTTGCTTACTTGATGAAGGTCACACACAAGATATAACTCCATAATGAAAGAATTGTTCTCATTAAAATAGATGTTATGCAATACACTTAGCTCATGTTAGATGATGTCACACAAGTGAACATCATATTCAAAGAACATACAAATGGCATTAAAAAAAACAAATTACTTATCATGATATGTGTGTGTGTGTGTGTGTGTGTGTGTGTGTGTGTGTGTGTGTGTGTGTGTGTGTGTGTGTGTGTGTGTGTGTGTGTGTGTGTGTGTGTATGTGTATATATGTATGTATATACCATCCTATAATCCAACAATATGAGTCTCATATCAATATGTTTCTTACATGTCCTTTGGTTATAATATCATTCTATTGTATGAAAAAGTGTTCATGCCATTTGATTAACGTGTATGTCCACACAAGAATTCATTACTTGAGTAATCTTAGCCATTAACCCATGTGCCCATTAAGGAAAGTTATGATTTATTAACTCATTATCAAGGTGGACTATTAAACCATCAATCATAGTGTAAAATTATAATTCCACACAATATACATTTGGTCCTCATCCCAATTACAACCTTATTTTCCATTCCCAAGGTTTATTCACATTTTAATATTCACAACATAATTTATATAAATAATTCCATTGTGAAGGTAAGATTATAAATTTTAAACACATATATCTACCAATAATCCAACAACTATCTAATTCAAGAATGCCTTACCAGTTGAGATTCTATAAATGAATCATCAACTCTAGGTCCTTACATCACTTTGCCTGGAATAAAATAACTTACAATTCTAGAACATCAATCAGCTTAAATTAACATACTTAATGTAACAAAAATAATATAACCAACATTCCATTAATTAAAATCTAAATTATAACTAGTTGAAAAAATAATCATTTTAAATCATACCATTAGTCTATATCACTACATGTCCTTAATGGTATGAGCCAAAAATAAAGGTATCAGATCCAATAATGGCTATCATTAAAAAATGTTCTTATTTCATTTCTTAATAAATATAAATATGCTCACTTAAGTTAATCCACAATGGTCTTGACAACCATAACTATAACAAATACATTGATTCTAATATCAAGGAAATTGATTGCATGAATTGAATTTCAAAAATTTGATTCAAGCCAAGTTATAAATACATCATAAATTATATTTTGAATTATAAATGATTCATAGTAGCACTATCATTTGATCAAAATAATCTAATTATAAAGCTAAAACATAATAAAGTAAGCACATATATTAACTATCGACTTCCCCTCACATAAGGATATCACCGATTAATTTATATCCTCCAACATGTATCTCAATTTAGCTAAGAGCAAATGTGTTGTAGCATATAAGTAAGATCATTGGGCATAATTCAAAATCATTGATTCATATGTGTAATGATAATCTACAACAAGTATAACATCGCCCTATACTAACCATGCTTAACATAATGAAACATTACATACCAGCCACATATAAAGCATGACATCCACATAATCTATGGATTCATGTCACCATATATTTAATTCCAATATAAAATAATAAATGATTCATTTTCATAATCATTTTTAGCTACATACTACAACTAATAAATTTCAAAATTGTAAATATGTAAGAAACAATATAGACTAGTAGTTAATGCCAATCAAGTTCAACACAATAAGATTATTGTTGAAGGTAATGGGAACAAAATCCAATCATTGGAATAATGAAATAAAAGGTTGAATATACATATTTTCCACCATAACATATAATGCAAAAGTGTGTAAATTAATCTAAATTTTTGATACAACCATTGGTTCAAATAAAAAATTTACATCTTCATGTGTATTTCCAAACCATAGTTATATCACTATGTTATTCCAATGGGTGTATAACAACATATAAGGATCAACCATAACATAATGTAATCAGAGTTACAACTAATATTCAAAATGTAATAAATAGAACCCATCATAAATGCATATCAAGAAATAAATATAAATGTCTAGACATACAAGAACCATGCTACCATATTTATTTCTTCCACTAATACAACCTCATATACAATACTATTTATATCCAACATAATAAATTCTACAAGACTACATAATGCAAAGAAGTAGAACTTGTACATAAGATGAATAACCAACTTGAATGCAACACACCTACCAAAAATCATACACCAACAGATATGAACAAAAAGCATGCCTCTACACACAAGTACAAGTGCATTAATAGAGAAGATGAAGATGGTAAAGATAACACCCCTCAAAAAAAGCCTTATAAGCCCAAACATCGATGCATTTACCACCCCAACCATAAATTTAGAGGAGGGTTTAGGCAACTGGGTACTCAAGTGAGGTAAGAGGTATGTAAAAGATATTGAGCCAGTAATAAAACTTATAAAATGGTCAATAAAGGATGAGAGAAACAATTGAGTCAACATAGAACTATAACACTAAACCAAACCAACTAGCATGATTAATATCCAAGGCACACCTTGAATATTTATAGAATATTATTTACATCATAAATTAGGATCTATCATATCCATTTAACAAGATCGTAAGGTTTATCTTAGTCTATTAATTAGCTAAAGAGGCTTAACCAAGTGTAAAATGATTAAACACAATAGTTACAATCCACAACAGTAAAATCAACTTAATTAAGTCAGAAAGAGAGAATACATATCATTAATTGATAGACAATAAACTTGGTTTGGTTGAATATAGCCATGTGTAGCTAGCATTTAATTCCTTTAAATATTTTAACAAATCTAAAACCAAAATAATAATTTAGCCTCATTAAATCAAAGTGGAATAAAATAATTACAATGCAAGATTGATAAATTCAGCCCAATTGATTTGAGTAAAAACCCACACCATACAACATGAGTAAAATAGAGGTGTACCATCAGTAAGGATAAATCAATTTTATCATAAAATAAAACTCAAAATTTAGAGATAAGATATGTATTGCAAAGGGTATGGTATCAACTAAATCAGGAAGACATCAAATCTTCCCAAAAATTTATTCTAGTTTACATAAAATATCTAACAAAACAATCTTGACATAAAAATATATAAGGAAGGCATCAAATCTTCAGATAAATCCATCCCTTTACATACGATATATAGCAAAACTAGCTTGTAAAACATCACATAAAGGAAGATGAAAATCTTAATAAAAATCTATCCTTATTTACATATGGTATCTTAGCAAAACATTATGAATAGGAAATAAGCCCATATTTATCAATAACTTGATTGGGCATTGAAACTAGTGCTTCTAGTTATGCAGGAGACTACATATGATATCTAGAATAACAAGCATGAATATAATCACATTAAAAGGAAGGCATCAAATTCTCAAATAAATTTTTCCTTGTTAACATATGATATCTATCTATCCATTTAGTATAAGTCACCTAAATATGTATTAGTAGAAAAATCATTGTTTTGGGACCTTTTAGGGGTAGATTTATCAATTTTCAAATAGTTATAGTAGGGTTTTATAAGGTTATAAGTCATTTCCATTGACTTGGTAAAATAATTCTCAAATCCAATAATTAATTAAAATTTTCAACACCATTTAATACTCAAATCTCATGATTTAATTCTTCTATTATTTTGATAAAATGAAATCATAATATCAAAATCCAAAATACTCATATCACCCAACAAGATGAAAATGATTTTTAAATCAATTTAGACCATTATAGATTCATATGGGAAGTCTCACAACTTCCCCATGAATCCAAAATGATTCAAATAAATTTCATTGGGAAATTAATACAATAAAATCATATTCCCATAATAAAATCCAACTAAAAACCATACCCAAAAATTGTAGGTCATTTTGGGTAAAATCATGGCTTCCTCCTACTTTCCCCCTTGCCACCTTCCTTCCATAATAGGATGTTCTTCTTCCCAGCTAAGCTCGCCTCCAAAATCCCCCAGGTGCATGCCAAAACATGCCTTCAATAATTAATTCTCCTCCTTCTTGAACCTACGTGGCCTAGGGTTTTGACCTAACAAAAGATAATGCCAAATACAAAAATAAAATGAAAGGATTAAAAAAAAGAAAACAAAATACTCCAAAGGAAAGGGAGAAGTGTTGGTTTAGGGTCACAAGCCAACCACAAATCAAAAGAATGAAACAATAATAAAATAATTATTAAATAATAATAGTCAACCAAATTTTCCTAAATCAACCATAATTAAGAAAATCATTAACTCAATTAATAATAGTAGTAATCAAAACCCTTAAGACTACTCGAGATCAATAATATTGATTAAAAAAATGATTAAAATGATCATAATAATTAAATCCAAAAAAAGATTAAAATAATAAGGATCCCCAAAATATTTTAATTCAATCAAAACTCATGGTAAGTCAATTATCCATGAAGGGGATTGATAATGACATTTTTAAGGTCAAGACACCCATACGTGGTCTTGTCGAACTAGTAGCATAACTAGTTAATAATGCATGCCCCCTCATTATGGCTTTTAGGATCAAGTTCATTACCAATGAGGATAACCATACACAACATAACCATGAGTGATTAATAACATGAGGGTCACCAAGGAGATCACATCAAGGATACGGAAAGTACAAAACACACATGCAAAAATAAGGCAAGACCAATAAAAGATAGAGATTGATAATGATATAAAAACATAAAATGATGATGGATTAGTACCATATCATACATGTTATACCTTTTATAGTATACCCGAGATGTCCAAACCCACCATTAAGCCTAGATCAAGGCATGGTTCCTGCATCTACCAAATAAGACATCAAAATTACCTAAATGATGTTGATATAAATAATAAACAATAAAAAAATTAGAATAAATCATTAACATGAAATAATAATTTAACCATAGTCATCTATAGCTGTAAAGGGACATAGTCTATATTGATGACCATGACCCCGATCATGCCCTATGAACATAACCAATAGCTATAAGAGTAATCAATATCAATCCACATCAGTGAAACATGATAAAATAATAAAATACAATAATATAACTAAATTGAAGAAACATATATAATAAGATAAAAATATTGAGTGAAAGTACTATATGTATATCAGGATAAAATGAATCAAGTGTAAACCTTAATTGTGATATAATTATTGGCCGATATTTTAGCCTAAATACAAAAAAAAATCCTCAGCATCAAACATAGATTGAAGAGATGATCAGAGTTATATATTAATAAAAAATTCAAAGGAGTTGAGCAAGTTCTAGATGGAATGAGTGGGCCAATGGGATCATGTAGCTTGCAAAGATTTTAAAATACTAAAATTTATCTTAAATTCTAAATTGTTAATTTTTAAAGGAATAAGCATGTTTTAGAGACCCTATGTAGTGTCAATGGTGCTTATAATGAGTATGGAAGTACATGCTATCCATCTAGTTCTTCATTGTGATCATCTAGTCATTTTGGGTCTAGTGGAAAAAATTCTAAGTGGGCGGTTTATTGATGTTATCATTGCCATGTGTGGATGAGTTAGGGAGAATTGGTCATATCGTTTTGATCACATTTGTACCAATTTTATACATACTAAATTTTAGGCCATACACCTATGCACAATAAAATATATAAGGATTTGAAGTTGGCCTCTCAGACAAAACTCACTAAGTTTCCATACTTAGCCAATTTGTAAAGGAGCTCAAATAGAGTCGATTGAGAAGTTTGATGATGTTATATCTTGAATGTGTGGTAAAATAAAGAGACAATAATAACATGGATCTATTCATATTTGTACCAAGTTGACATGAAATATGTTTTAGGTCATGCAACTAAATGCAATAAACGTTATGCATGTTCAAAGTTGGTCACCCAAATAGTTTTTGACATAGTTGGCTTTGTGGTATTAAAATTTGAGTGAGTAGATTAATGGCATTATATATTACATACATAAATATTCAATAATTAGTTTGATATATGGTTGGATTCCCCTTTGAAAGGTGATCATATGGTGTGAATTTGAGATCATGAATCTAAGCACAACAAAAGTTATCAAGGCTCAAAGTTGGATTCTCAGATAGATTGCAATGGTTCCCATAATCAAATTTTCACTAGGTAAAGTTTGAGCAAATATTGAGGAGATCAACAGACCTTGTTTTCTCCAAGATGTTAGGAATTAGTGAGATGTTAGTGTTATAGGTTTAACACTAAGCAAAGTTAAAGGAGAAGAGTATATAAACATCATGCAAAAGCATATAGGTCATCTCACTTGAACATTTTGTAAATGAACTTAAAAATATCTAGGAACTAGTAGGTCATGTGAGAATAATCCTTTTAGTACCAACATCATCTCTTGCAATTTTTTTAGCTTCATTATTTTTTCACTTCAAGATATAAATTTTCAAAATTTGGTCCAATAGAATGAGATGTTTGCATGAACATCAAAATAAGATCATGAAATTATCAATTAGGATATTAAAGTTTATGGTCATGTATATGTCAATGATGGTCATGCAGATGTGAAATGATGGTCATACAAACATCAAATTTAAGTAATGTAAAATAGCCATTGGGTTCAAATATTTCAATAATGGTCACACAAACATTAGAGATGGTTATGAGGAGATGAAATACATCTACACAAATGTCAAATTTGGATCTTGTAAAATAGTCATTTGAGTTCAAAAGTGGGTCCCAAAAATATCAAGGGCTCACATTTGATCATACCATAGATATAATGGAGAGTGAGAGGTCAAAGGGTCAAACATGTCTATGGGTTGAAATAGATCCATGACACATGTTCAATCCAAATCTAAATCCAATGGTGAAAGATGAGATAAAAGGTCAATAAAGTTGAGTTAGTTTTTGACATAAAAGGGTGAACAATGGAGCTTTCAAAAAAGGTCTAAGGAGTCTTTCTCGACCAAGGTAAGGTAAAAATAAAATGACACTCGATCATGATCCAAGATGAATGAAGTGAACATTATAGGACATGGTATAACCATGAAAGATCAATAGGGATAAAATAGGTCTTTTAGACCTAATATAGACAAAGGGTTGACATTTTGAATGATGAAGTGGGACCATGCATTCAACAAAACTTCATTAACTTTGAAAATCCAAGTAAACTAATAAAGGAGATTGGTTTTCATCTATAGTAGACCTATATTTAGAATATGGAATAGGGAAAGATTTGTGATTAATAAAGGTTAATATAATCTTTAATCATGGCCATATCTTTGACAAACCATCATTCTAATCAGGCATGTCATGGCTATGTCAGAGTTTAAGATCTAAATATTTTATCCTCAAAATGAGACCAAGTGGAAGATGATGTGGAGGATGTATGGTAACAAAGTAGTTGGAGCATTCATTTCTTGGAGTATTTACTTCATCAATGTAAATCATGTCTCATCATCATGCAAGATTGATTCTTGTCTTCTAGTGCATCTTACTTATCCAATGTGAAATATTGAAGGCTATTATGGCTAATGTAGGATTAACTTGATGGTGACAGATTAGTCTTGACTAAAAAAGGGTATGGTGAGGTATTGATTGGGAAAAGGTGGAAAATCAACTAATGATCTTAGACAACTCATGAATAGATGCATGTTCCTCTCTCTCTCTCTCCCCCCTTTCTCTATATGATCCCATTCTTTCCCATTGGGCAGGTTGTCTTTGAGGATTTTTAGATGTAGACTCTCTCAATTTTGATTGTGACTCTCTCAAGTCTTTAGGAGTAGCGAATCTTATTTGATTAGGATAGACCTTTTCAAATTTTATATGAAAAACTTTTATTTATTCTTATAACTCCTTTCACCTTAATTCATTGCTTCCAAAACCTAGCTTATGAAATACTTATATAACTAGCTAGTTTTGTGAGATTGTGTGAACTAGTATTATCTTATGCATCCTCAGTCTTTACTCCATGCATGTGATAACCTCATTAAAATTTGGTGCATCACCCTGTTAACTTTATTAGAATCCCTTAACCCCCTTTCTAACCTTTTTCCCTATGTAAGCATTAGTTTAGTTGAGCATCAAAGAAGAAGTTGGCCTTCTCCAGAGGTTCAACCCCACCATAGGATACCCACATCTTAGGGTTGTTCTTATCATATAGATCAAGTTAGAAAGGGCCTAAACAACCCTCTTCCAAGGGTGAAAATTTGAGCCATAACAATAACATACTCATAATAATGACCCAAGATATCTTGTAACTCAACCATATAAAATAGTACCAATATCAATAGTCATTAGTCCAACTTATATCAGAATGTGCTAAAATAACTATAAATTAATTATCTTTAATGGGTCACAAGGTCGGTTCATGACATATAGTAAAATTTTTGTAGATAACTACTTTGGTAAGTTATAAAAACTATGAAAAAGTAGCACAATCAAGGATTCTATTCATTTATTTTAGAACTTATGACTTTGAGAGTGGATAATTTTATGGAAGAGAACTTTAAGGGCTTATTTTCAATGGAAATGATGAAGGAAAAAACTCAACATGAAGTTCAATTTTATCAAGCTATTTTATCTTATTATATTAAAATAACACATAAAAAAGAGAACATTTTATCTATTGGGATACATACATTCACTATCATCAAAGACTATAATAACTTGACATAGTCCTTTCATCAGCAAATTAGATTAAACCCTCATAAAATTAAATAAAATGGGAAATTACATGATGTTTTAATTTTGATAGAAAAATAGTAGAGGTCGTAAATGTGTGAATAATAAATTATTATTTAATGGAGGACAATTAGAAAATAAAGTCAAATAAGAAGAAGAAATTAAATCTGAAGAGGAGCAAGAAGAAACATTAGAGGATCTATAACTGACCATCTTCTTGCATGTAATATTAAGGATTACTACATATATAACCATCAATATCATGTTATTTTTAAGTAATCAAAGAGTGACAACATTAACTTATATATAAGGTACTCATAATTTCATCAATCTAACATGTTCATCATGTAATTTAACAAATTTATCTTTGCAACAACAAAAAATTCAAGATGTCATTGATGATGGTTATATATTTATCTAATAAAAAATACCATGATACTTAGATCTAGAAATAGGGGAATTTTTTTTTAATAGTCCTATGTTCTCCAATCCCATGGGTAGATCTCATATAGTTTTAGATTCTAATGGCATACCATTTTGGGTCCAATAGAGGGTTGAAATTCTAGGAACTCTCTATGTGTTTTGATTATGATTTCTAAAAAATTAAATATTAGGGACTGGAATGAAGTCTCCATAGATGGTGAACTCTCATTAAATATAGAATACACTAGATAAGGTGTTTTAATATTTATAACACAACTATTTCCATTATAATCTCAAAAATAATATGTGTTAACAATGTCATATATTTGAGATATCATTGGTAAAAACAAATTTTGTATTTGGAGATATGTCGTAAGGACTTACACAAAAAATATATTATGAACATTCCATTTAACATATAATAGGGAGCCAAACACCCAAAATAAGACCTTATAGGTGCTAATATGAGAAAAAGAGTGAGATTGAGTGAATGGTATAAGAGATGATATAATCAAATATTATTTTTCATAGTTAGAGTTTATATTATTCTCCAATATTCATAGTTCTTAAGATGGATGAAAATTAGAGCACGTACTTTTAATATAGAGATTTTTAAAAATTACCATAAAAGATTAGTTTCATATTTTTTGAACAGGTGAATTTTTAGATAATCTACATTTATATATATTTTTTAAAAAACTATATTAATAATTAGTCACATCCACCTCACAATATGTGTAAAAATTATGTTTTGATGGCACCAGTAGCACCAGGGGAAACTAATCAACACCTAGATCATTCTTCCATAAGTTACTAGTTCAATTCTCAACAAAGTACAGTCAACATGTTGTTTTCATTTGAGCAATTACTTCCATGTATGTGTGTATGTATGTATATGTATATGTATGTATGTATGTATGTATATGTGTGTATATGTATATGTATATATGTATGTATATGTGATAATCTACATTTATATATTTTTTAAAAACTACATGTCAGATCTAAGTATCATCAAATTATAAATATATAGGAGGACATTAAAAAAATTCAACTAAAAGATCATTAATATTTGTTTTATTTCATTTAGACTTACAAATACCCCTTCTACATTTCAAAGTCTGATTAATTCCACATTCAATCCATTTTTAGTAGGTTTATTTATTTTATTTGATGTTATAGTGTTTGATATTAAAACATGGGAATACAATAACTACCATGTTATGTAGGTTTTGAAAAAACCTCAAGAAACATAAAATTTATGTGAAGCCTTCTAAGATTGCATTTCAAGTCAAAAAGGTGGACTCCTTATGTCAAATTTTCTGTCATGAACGAATTAGGTTGCATCCTAACAAGATAAAGGAAATTGTAGAGTGGAATGTTTCTAAAATACTGGAAAACTTATTAACATTATTAGGACTTACAGGTTGCTACTACATATTTCTAGAAATGTATGGGATCATAACAACACCATTAAAAAAAATTAAAAATTGGTTCCTTCTATTAGAGTGATACAACCCTTGGATCATTAAATGTCTTAAGGAATTCATGTGTAATATTATATTCTTGATTACTCTATATTTTGTAAAAACTTTTACTATGGAATTTGATGCCTCAAATCAAGGCATGAGTTATAGATTTCATGTAAGAAAAGGTCCATTTATTTTTAAACTATCAAATTAAAGCGTAATAATTAGGTCAATGCCATTTATGAAAGGTATATATTGATTATTTTTCATATGGTTAAGAAATGCATACCTTATATAATGGAAAGATAGATCACAACAATATAGAATAATTCTTGGAACAAGGACTATCCTTAAAGGAGAAAAAACAACAGGTCATTAATTGATGCTAGGGTATGAATTTGGTTTAATTTAAAATAAGGGAAGAATAATTTAATTACATATGCACTTTGTATAAGGGATGAAT
>JARHVA010001049.1:122500-155000 GCA_037957365.1 Torreya grandis
AACCTGAGTTTGTAATAAACACATGGATATTATAATTATTTATACTATATAAACAACATCTACTTTTTTCTTGTTCATTTTCATCATGGGAAAGTGGAGGTTGGAGACCATGTATGTGGATCAAGTTGGTAAACAGTGTACTCATTTTAGGAAGAGACTTAATGGAGTCTTCAACAAAGCTCATGAGATGTTTGTTATATGCGGTGTCCCCATTCATCTCTCTATTGAAGATGAAGATGGAAACTGTAACATATAAAATGCAAAATATGATGACTTAGGCATGGCTAATATCACCCAACCTATAGGTCCTAGTTCTTGCTCACTCAACCCTTTTCAACTAGAATTTCACCCATAGCTTCACAGACATAGATTTTTAGGACCCAAGTAGCCCTCCCAAACCTAGATCCATCCCCCAAGAGACTATCCTCCTAGGAAAATAGCACCCAATTTGGACAGGAACACTATAATTTAGGGGTGTCTTGTTTTTGATGCTATTATCCAAGTTCACTCTAGCACCAAAAAGTCAAATTTTCTTGATTCCTTACCTTTTCCCCTATGGATATAATACAAGCTCATCTAACCCATGATCATTAATTTCCATATAAAAGGCCATTCAATTTCCATTTATAATAATTGGTACTCATTCACAAGAAAATAACAACAATAGAAGAAAGTATGCTCAAGCACTCTTCCCTATTCTCTACATACATCTTTCCAAGACCAATTCAAGCCTATTTAAGCACTCATACTAGTTCCTATTAATACAAAGTACATTCCAATTTTGCATCTAGTTACATAAATCACATAATTGTATGAAGCACTTCAAATGGGAGAATTAAATAAGTTTGATTCCTCTTCAAAGTATTGGTATGTAGGTAGTGTGCCCACACATGGAGTGAGAAGTGCATCCAACTATCTTTTACACACTAACCCATTCTCTCTTTCCCAAGTTTTTATATTCAAATTCAAGTACGAGGATATCCTAAACACAATGAGTTCTGTATATAGACCTAGGATTTGATATTTCACTATCAAGGTGTCACAGGCCTACCGATAAAAACCCAAAATAATTAGACCACTAGGAAAATAACATCAAAAGTGGACAATAGCTCTAAAAAGGGACAAAAATGTTAGAAAGTGGACTATAATACCAATTAGTAGTGTGTTGTGATATTGGCACTACTATCCAATCTAGAAATAGAGATCTGGGTTCTGTTTATGATAGTCTGACATCCTTGCATATCAATTTATAGATATTGCATCATCTATTTCCACCCATAATAAGCTAAATTTTATTTCCCTACACTTCTTGCTATTTTTAGAAAATATAAAATACATATCTATTTTAATAAATTAGTAGGCTAACTAAGACACATTAATTATTGATTTACATTTACTCAGACCTTTATTTAATTAGGAATTAAACACCTAATTCCCCAAAAGAATAAAACATTTGGTGAACCTAACTTACTTTGAATTTTTGCACAAATACCCTAGAAACCCCAAGGATAATTTTTCTAATGTTTTGCAATATTTTCTTTATTTTTCTTGAATTTAAAAATAAAAAACTACAAATTAATTGAAATATTTTCAATAAATTCACCCAAACCCTAGTTTGTACATACTAGATCCTATTTGTATACAAACACTTTCAAACCACTAAGAAAATATACTACTAATTTTAGAAATATTTTCATATTTTTCCTAAATTTTTCAAAATAAAAACTAAAAATTTTCTATAAAATTTTCAAATTATTTCACTAATTTTTAAAAAGTTCATTCAAAACCCTAGTTGTTCAAATACATTCTCAGGTATTTTTCTGTACTTTTCACATAATTTTCTAAAAATTTGGTTACATATCAATCTTAGAAAATAAATTTTCAAATTTAAAATTTCATATTATTTTACAAATAATATTTCTAAAAAATCATAGTTGTATGTACTAGTTCCTTTTTAGTTGTTAAGATATCACCTTAGATGTTTGACCATTCAGTATCCTTTTTACACAAATTCCAAATCTCTATATTTTTGAATTTGTGTTTCTTATATTTAATACTTTCTTTTTATAGAACTTAGTCTATTACAACATATTGCAAAACCTTTAAACACATTTCAAATTGTTTTCCTACTTTACCAATGGCCCAATATACTAATTTTGATGAAATTGATAAAAGAAAACTTCAATAACTCTTAACCAAACATCCAGATATGCAAGATGATAATGCTTAGAATTTTATGAGAAGAACATTAAAAATTAACCAATGGAAAATATTCTCAAACCACAAAGTAACCACTTATTAATGACACTATGATGGAAATTATGTCTCAACAACCCCCTATAGTAGCCCAACCTTCTGCTATGCAACCAGATGTAGCTAGTACATCCCTATCTCCTAATGTTGTAACCATTGTGTAAGAGATATAATCCCTTCAATCCAAGGTGAAAAATCTTGAGAATGGTACCACTAGACCTACATTGGCATTGGATTCTTTCACTTTATTGTATACAACATTGGCATGCAACATTGCTTTTACACCCTTGCCACAAGAATTTGTTCAACCCAATATTACTATTTATGATGGTAAGGGTTATTAGAGACACATTTGAGATATTTTCATGCAAATATTTTGGATTATGCACCCAATGACTAGCTACTTACAAAACTATTTCCATAGAGCCTAAAGGATTATGCTCTACAATGGTTTTATAGTCTACCAAATCAATCAATCATAGCTTTCAATCTTTTACCAGACATGTTCCTATCACATTTTAGTATCAACATTGGTGATAAGGTCTCATATGTAGAGATTTCACATTAGAAACAAAGGTCAAGTGAGCCCCTCACTGATTATGTTCTTAGATGCAAGACTATTCTAGCTAAGCTAACTATCCCTACGGTTGATCAAGAGCTATAGGACGTCTTCAAACAAAACCTTCTACTAGCATTACATGAGTCCATTATGCTCAAAAAATTCTCCTCCTTCACTAAATTGTGTCATACACTTAAGGGAAGATAATTTAAGTTAATCTCAATGTGCAAACTCAAGTATTCAAGTACTCCAAATACAATAAACAAGAGTAATAGCCAAGTCCCATACAAGGTTAAAATTAGTGACAACAAGAATCAGAATCAAATAATAGTTAATGTAGATTTAGATACCTGTTAGCATGTGGTTTTATCTTCACCTCTTTGATGTGCATTTACTAATTTACCAATTTATCTAGCCTAAGTTTTATAATAGTTACTGGAATGTAACCTCATCACTTTCCCAGCTATTCAAAAAGTAGATCTAGTAAAGCATATTCCAATGGGATATGATCAACATGTATTTTGTGATTTTTATAGGGAACTAGGACAAACCAAAAATAGATGCATCAATTTATGACATAAGATACATGATTTGATAGACGATAATCTAATTAATTTGGGTACTTTAGTTGAGCCTCCAAAGACAAATAAAACACAACATAAATCTTTAAAAATATTTTTAGATCCATTTTCATATCACTCTAAACAAGAGAAATAGGTCAAATCAGGGGTTCATCATAAATACCATACATATCCTCCACCAGTTACATACTAGGCACCTTCAATTGAGGCACATCCTTTTCAAGGTATGATAATTGTTTATGAGTCCAAAGTTCTAGCTAGGCCTTTGATATCCTTTTTAAATCAAGAGGTTATGGATGATGATACAAGTTACAATGAACATTTTATTAGAGAACATATCCATAATTAACCTATCTGTAGTATACTCATTGACAATGGTTGTAGTCTTAATATGTGCACCTTCACACTATTACAACATCTGGATTATTCAGAGTAGGATATTACTCTAACCAATATAGCTATTAGTGGTTTTATTGGGCATATTCAAAGTTCATTGAGTGAGATAGTAATTTTATTATAGGTTGGTCCTACACATGTAGCTACACCATTCACTATAGTTCTAAGTGCAAGAGTTTTTGACATGCTACTTGGTTGACCATAGCTTAAAAAATTTAGGGTAGTACCTTCCATAGTTCATGTATGCATGAAGTTAATTCATGCTAATCAGGTTATTATAGTTAGTAGAGTTCCTTATGAGTCACCACTCCCCACTTTAGAACCATCTACCAGCTTCTAATCACCATATCTAGTTCTCCCACTAATTTTAGCTTCTCCTCTAGTTTTAGTATAGATTCAACTTTCAATCTAGCCATAATTACATTGATCAGTAGTATAGAAGTTTCATACACCCCCATAGTTTAAGGATTCTCAATAGTTTCTAACTATAGTGTTCACACCTAAAGCAATTACATTGCAGTCTCATATAGCTTGTGTGATTGCACTTTCCATTTCTTGCTCATATTTATGTGTGTGCCTTAGGACATTTGCCAATGTCCTCAATTTGTACTCTTTCATGTGCTTGTTTCTCTTGTGCCAAATTTTATTCTTTCACTTGTATATGTTTTTGGCATTTGAACATGACTTCCATGCTTATTTCTAATTTGAATGACATGTGCACATGTCCCTTGTTTGCATGGCCCCTTGGCCCATCTAATATGCTTCTTGCTTCTTTCTTCATGCTTGTTTACTTATTTTTTGTCAAAGGTGTGTAATTTCATGATCCATATCATACATTTTATTCGCTTTCTTGGATGCCATGATGGACATCATGCTCCATCCCTCTAACTAATAACTAATAATTAACATTTTCCATTCCAATCTAGTAATTTGTGTATGTTTTCACATTGTTATATCTATTTAGGCATACCCCTATTAATCTAACAATATCTTGGTAAGAAAATTTTTATATCTTTAAACATATTTTCAAAATATCAAATGTTATATCACATATATATTTATATTAACACATGTGCAGGACTCTTTTCTTTTGAGGGTAGTCCTTATAGGTTTATCATTCCTAGCCTTAGAAGAGGGGGAATCAAATAGGGACTTTGCCATAAAGATAAAACCTCATAACAATAAAAATAATAACATTTATAAGTGTTAGCATAGAATCTAGAGGTCAAAATGGTCAAATCAGATCAAAAAAATAAGAACAATCTCAGATCAGTAGTTAATCTTTACACCAGATAGTAGCACCAAAAATGGACAGTATCACCAAAAACAAGGGGTGTCTATAGTTTCATGCTCTTGTCAAACTATAAAAACACTCAAGGTTTTTAGATTTAGAAATAGGAAAAAGTTTTAGTTTAGGGATAGTTTTTACACATCTATATCCTTTAGATTTAGTAGTTTCAGCATAGTTTTCTCAAATACATGGGGTTATCATGATGGCATGATGGTTCTCATTTTCAGTTTAGATTGGATAGTTGACATAACTTCTAGATCAAAATACATGTTCTAGACATCAATGATCTAGCTAAATGTGCATGACACATTGATCTTCTTTTTTTGAGTTTATTTTATTCTAGGCATTCTCAATAGTTGCATGCCTTACTCCATTTATAGGTGGTTAGCATCACATTTGAGTTAAAAAAATTATACAAGTTTATATTTTTGAGTACTTGAGTACCCAAGTTGGATTTCATATAAGCATAGTAAATAATTTTTAGAGTGGCTTTCATACAAGCATAATCTCCATCTTTTGAAATGGCCAAGAATGGCCTAGTTCCAAAACACATTCAACTAACCACGCCATAGTGTCATATTTATAGCACGTTCATGGGCTCCATGAGCCATCTCATATGCCATATATTATATATCAATATCACTTCATAGTTTCACTTCATGGGGTAACAATGGATCCAAGGGGACATCCTTTATATTCTTGAGCCACTTATTCAGAGGGATTGAACATAGAGTCCAAACATCGATTAGTAAATGCATGATTCAGTAACTTCACTTAGTAGGTGATGATAGATCTAAAGGGATAAAATTTGAATTATTGAGCCACATTCTAGGGAATTAAACACTTATCTCCATTCACAATATTACTCTTGATTCAACACATATGCAACATAATCCAACATCTGAATAGGTTTTGTAGTGGTTCATGTACTTGGTGAGGTGTATTCATTCCTCTCTCTTCCTTTACTCATATTTTGTACATTATTATTTTAGATATAGTGTATCTAGTAAGAACTAATCTAATTCATGTTTTTAGTTTTAGATTCACACATCAAGTATGCCCTCTCTATGCACATCCAACATCACATAACTTCATGATCTTTTCCCTTACAAGTAAGTTCAGGTATGCTTTCTATTTTTCCTTTATCCTAATATTTCACTTTGTTGCATCACTAGAATAAAATGGGGGGAAATTTAATCATATAAAATATGAAATTATATGACTTAGGCATGGCTAATAGCACCCAACCTGTAGGTCCTCTTTCTTTCTCGCTCAACCCTTCTCAGTTAGATTTTCACTAATTTCCAGTCACCTGTAGCTTCCCAGACTTAGATTTTAGTGACCCAAGTAACCCTCCTAGACTCAAATCCATCCCCTTAAGGCTCATCCTCATATAATATTATCACCCTATTTGGATAAGAGTGTCAGAATATAGGGTGTCCTATTTTTGATGCTATTGTCCAAGTTCACTTTAGCACCAAATGGTTAGATTTTCTTGATTCCTTATCTTTTCCCCTATCATCCTAACACAAGATCATCAAACCCATGTTCATTAGTTTCCATATAAAAGTCTGTTCAATGTCCATTTATCAGTTTTGACACTTATTCACAAGAAATGAGAAAGAATACAAGCAAGTACACTCAAACACTCTTCCCTATTCTTTGCATACAACCTTCCAAGACCAATTCAAGAATATTCAAGCACTCATACCATTCCCTAGTCATCTAATGTACATTCTAGTTTTTCATCTAGTTGCATACATCACACAATTACACCAAACACTTTAAATTGGAGAACTATATTAGCTTGATCCCTCTTTAAAGTATTGGTATGTAGGTAGCGTACCCACACATAGGGTGTGAAGTGCATCCAATGTATATTTTATGTGCTAACCCTTCTCTCTTTCATTAATTTTTATATTCAAATTAAAGTCCAAAAAGCTCTTAAGGGTTTGGAATATTCAATCAAACACACAATGAGTTTTACATAGACCCAAGCTTTGATATTTCACTGTTAGGGTGTCATAGGCCTACTAAATAAAACCCAAAAAAACTAGACCACCAAGACAATAGTGCCAGAATTGGAGAAAAACTTTGAAAAGGAACAATAGTACTTGAAAGTGGACTATAGTTCTAAGTATTAGGGTGTCTTGATTTTGGTGATACTATCTAATCTAGAAATAGAGTTTTGGGTTCTATTTATGATAGTCTGCCATCCCTACACAATAATTTCTAGATCCTACATCATCTATTTTGATCGAGAATAAGATAAGTTTTATTTCCCTACACTTCCTCCTATTTTTTGAAAAGATAAAATAAATTATTATCTACACAAATTAGTATGCTAATTAAGACATATTAATTACTAGTTTAAATTTTCTCAAACCTTTATTTCCTTAAGAATTAAACACCTAATTCCCAAAATGAATAAAATAGAAATGCAATTTTATATCAAATGGACCACTTCAAGTGGATTCAATTGTGTACCACATTTTAAATCTCTATGATCCTATAGCTAAAAATTTATTGAGGATAGAAAAAGGAAAAGATCAATAAATCAGTGATCAAATCTCAACAGAGATGTAGAAAGGAGGAGGTTGATTGTCATCCTTAACCATAGCTATTATTCCATATGGAAATGAAGGAACCATCCATGTTAATGGGGGACATCAATTAAATCTTGACATTGGAAGTGCTCCATTAGTGTTGGATACTCAAATAGGATGAGATCCACTTATTGGATTTTTCCATGATGCTATAATTGAGGGCACACCCCCATCATTCCCTTCATCTTTTAAAATGAATCAAGATGTTGATAATATGTTATTTTTGAGACAGATAGTTTATTATACATAATTTGATTTCAATGAATTCCCTTTATTTGGATATTTCATTGACATGGCAGCTACAATATTTGATTTCAATGATAAACTCCTTTCAGCTATTTCATTCAGTGAAAATTTCATTGATCTAGATGATAATATGTTAAGGTAGGAGTAAGCCTAGATGTTGCATGTATTTCTAGATGCCATTAATATCTAAATAATAGATTCAAATTTTGTAGGTGGCCTCTCAACTTTGCCTATTAAAAGAGGAGATCCATATGTTGTTTTACATGCATTAAATATCCATCACACTAGATGTTAGGAAACACCCATAATGCAAACATCATTGCCTCTATCTTATTTAGTTAATGGTGATTATTCCATTCAAGAATGGGAATTTTTTATGGACTTGGTGATACATCAAATCTAAAAATTTATTAGCCAATTCTTGATGGCTCAACATACCCAATGAAGGTACTATTGACCAAATTTGACTTTTAAGTCAAATTAGGGAACCTATAGGTAAATTTTTGACTTTTAGAGATTTTATGGGTCTAATATAGATGTCAAAAAGTGTTTTATAGGTTTATTAATGTCAATTTATGCTATACTAGCCTTGGTCATTAGTTATTTTAGTCCTTATATCATTTTTAGGTCATTTTGAGGTCAAAAAAGGAGCATTTAATGAATTGTAAGGATTTATTTGGAAGTTTAGAGGTATAAATGGGTGATGTCACATGACATGTGTCATAATAAGTCTTAACCAACTAACATATCTGAAATATGGTAGGTTATGCAGAAGAAAGGGTAATTTTCTTTAAGGAAAAGAAGAGTTTGGCACTTGTACAGCCTCTTTGGAAGTGTGGCACATGGGAAATGGTTAGGTAGTGTCTCTTCAGCTTCCCCATGCTCAATTACAAATTTTAAATGCTTTGGAAGTGTCATTTATGAGCTAAAAACATTTTTTTCCTTTTTCACCATTCTTGGCAAGTAGAAGTGACCTCCATGTTTATACTTGGTACAATCATTACTAGAGGTTTTAGGCAAAATGACCTTAGGGGTATATTATAAAATAAATCATATTCCATTTGATTTTTATTTGTAGATTAATGGTGGTCTGAGATTTATGAACCATTCTTATAAAGTTGGCCTTTCAAATCTACTTACTAATATGTGTACCCTATGGGTTTGGCCTTGGTTTGAGTAGTTTCATGAAAAAAATTACTGAGGGTGATTACAAACATTTTTTTCCTCCTTATATAATTATCCATATGGTTATTTTCATTTTTAAAGTTATTTAGATAGTTTAAATATGTCACTTTGTATTAGGGTACCACCATATGTAGCTCAATCAATTTTTCACTTGCAAAAATTTGAATTCCATACAAAAGATTTCATGTGAATAGGATATGATGTATTTTCATGTATTAATGCCATATTGACTACCTTATTTCCATTTTTGGCCTCATAATTCCATGTTTGAATCAAATTCTTAGTCTATTATCATACTGACAGTTAACTTTCTACCTATCACTCAGTTATAGTCATGTTTTGGAAGTCTAATCATGCTTATAGCTGAATAATGGAAACTCTAAAGGGTGTTTTATATGTTATTAGTTTGTATCAAATTTCAATTTAAACACCCCAAATAGTATAAAAATTCTATGATGATAGTTATAAACATTAAAACATAGTCAGATATCCATTTACATATCATTTTGTCAACATATATAGTAGAGTCCAACATTGAAATGGAATGAGAGATATTCTTTCAAACTTGTAAAAATATTCATGTTTAATTTGGAATCATCAAGGGACCTCAAAAGTATTTTTAATCTAAAAAATAATGTATTCTTCCAATCTACTAATCTTGACTATCTATGGATTAGAATAGTCATCTACAGGAGTATTGATAGAGATATAAAGTTACCTATACAAAGAATATAAGATAGGTTGAGGATATTTTTAATTCCTAGGATGTTATAAAGAATCATGGAAGTCTCATGTAGAGGATGTAATGACAAATTAAAGGATAAACTAATTTCAAATATGAAGTGACTGAGTTTTAAGATTCCTTCCCTTAAAGTGCAAAATAGAGGTTAGGTAGGATTTTGTGATTAACATATTACATGGTGTAAAAATAGTTTAAAGCTTCTAGATAAGTGATATTTATAGCTTCCACAAAATAAAATAACTTGGTAAAGTTTAGGTTCAAGATTATTATTGGAAAAAAGTTTTTTTAAGCCTTAAGTTGCCTCCCAAAGCACATAATTCTTTCATTGATATCTACAGGGTTGGACTGCTAGGTGACCTTTATCACTTCAAGGAGAAAATAAGGAAAACCTCCATGTTTAGAAGATATTATTGTGTGAAGGATATCCAAATGAGATAGAGGTTATATATATATATATATATATATATATATATATATATATATATATATATATATATATATATATATATATATATATATATATATATATATATATTTGGTTGTAAGTGTTTGTCTTCAAGTGAAAAGACCCCTGTAGGTGCTAATGGGGTTCAAGACATTTCAAATCAACTCATATATATATATATATATATATATATATATATATATGAGTTGATTTGAAATGTCTTGAACCCCATTAGCACCTACAGGGGTCTTTTCACTTGAAGACAAACACTTACAACCAAGTGTTTGACTCCATAAATAGTGAGTTAAAGGGAGATAGTTCATTGGTGGTTGATGTGTAAAAATAGGATTAAATAGGTCTAGTTCATTATATGAATTAAATTATTTTCAAAAAAATCCTTTCATATCATGATCATCTTAGTTAAGGCTATAAACACTTATAGGTAGGGTATGGGACAGTGACCCAAAATTGATACCCAAATGGTGATTTAAGGCTTTAAAATTTGGGTATAAGTTAAAATAGGTTTTTTTGACCTAAATTGGTATTATTTATTAATTTATAGCCTCTCCAAACAATGAACAAGTCAAATTATAGGCACACATACACCTAAAATAGTCAGAAAGTGAGATTTCTCACCTACAACAAGGAAACACTTAGGTTAGGACTCAAAATGCATGAGAAGGGCTAAAGAAAACTTGAAATAATTAAAAAATTAGGTGAAAAAATACATAAATTTCATGATAAACTTAATAATCTCTTATTATTATTGAACGAACCTATTCAGACCTCACCAAGACCCTATGAACACCTCCATCCAACCTTAAATGAGTATCAGTACTAGTATGCTAGAAATTGATGTTTGAATACTTAAATTGAATGAACATGAATGAAAATGAGTAATAAAAGATTAAAAGAGATTCAATGGAGGTTTTTTAATTATTTTCTCAAGTAAAAACACACAAAGATAACCTAGAGGTGCCTCTATTTTGTAAAACACATTTAGGATTACACTTACAATCTTGAGAATGCAAGGATAACAAGGGTTATATGAAGGTTTAATATGATAAATGGACTGAATATAATTAAATAATGATAAATATGATTCAATAATCTCTCATAATATAAAATTCATTCATATAAATAACCTCAAATAAATAACATATAAACTATAATCCTAAACCTTGCTGGCAATGTCCTCACACAAGTTTGTTTTAAGTGTTGAAGGAATTAAGGGATATTTTGACCTGATAAGGGGATAAATTTTTGTGTATACCATCCTTGACACATTAATTATACTATATAATAATTATTTTTATTATAAAAATAGGGGAGGATCCCTCTATTTTATCTCAGATAGAGGGCACTTCCCTAGGTGCACAAACTAGTAGTCTTGAAGAAGGGTGGTAAATGGATAGGTAAGGAGTTATTTGAACATTTAAAATGGGTTTATAAATTTTTATTAAACTATTAAAATCATTATAAAAAAATAATAAGGAATTAAACTCAATAGGGTACCTTGAACTAAAAAGGTTGTAGTAATGACTCATGAGGCAAGGTTTAAGCCTAAGGCCAAATGGTAACTCACTTGCATTTATAGCATAAGATGACCACTCCCATTAATTTAAACATGATTAGGGGGTGGATAAAAAAAATTTAAATCTTTTAGAGTGTAAATAAAACCAAGAAAATCCATTTATGGACCTTGAACTAAATCAAACTTGTGCAAGAGGATGAAAAGAGCTCAATAGGCCAAATTTAAGTGATCACATATTTTTGGAGGGTTTTAATGGAGGATATAGGATTTAATATAAGTGGATTATTTCCTTCAATAACCATATAGTTTAATTTTTTAACAAATTCAATGTCCCAATTTTATGAACAATGCTTAAGAAGTCAAACTTCTCAAAAACCCTTGTTAAACCCTTACAAAAACTTGATTGGATAAACGAGGATATAAATTCATCCATATTTAATAGTTACACCATTAAACCTATTTAACCTCGTAGAGGACTCATTCAAGATCCCTCACTTATAAATTAATTATATCGACATATACAAATGGGTTGAGAAACATGTTATTTTTTACCATTTTTGTGTTTTTCAAGCTCCAAGAAGAGTCTAAAGATGAAATCATGTTTGGAGGGAATATTAAAAAATTTCATAACTATATATGGTAATTTAATTCCTTCAATAAATGTTTAGGTGTCCAAACTAGGTTCTTCAACTCAGTGACTCAAAATTGGCCCAATAGACAAGCTAAAGAGAAGGGTTGAAAACTTCAAGTGGAGTGATTTTAAAGAATTAATAATGCCTCTAAGGTCATAGAGTGTATTTAAAGGTTTAATACAATCCCTTCCATGTATTTTCATGGGTAAATGATGCCAATTTTGAGGACAAGTGTGTAGGGTGCATGAAGGAAGAGTTTTTTGGATTGTAGATGATGATATCTCTTTTTGGGATGATTCAAGATGACCAAGCCTAAAAAAAATTCATGTAGAGGAATTTATTATGTCCTTAAAATTCATACCAATTATAAAAATTTATCCTAGTTAGTTATGAGGTGTTCAAACAATGCCAATCATGAAGGCAATTTTTTTGAGCCAAAATGAGGAGTTTTATGCCACTTTTCATGAAGTTTATGCCTTGAATTAACACTTGTGATTCCTAAAATTACATGGATCATAAAAATACTCTTATCATGCATAATTAACTTATTTTATCATCATTAAAAGTGTCCTTGTGACCCTTGGACTTCTCTCTTCTTCTTCTTCTCTCTCTCTCTCAAGTTCTATAAGAACTAGCCATTTTGGCCATTATAAGCATGATCCACCTGAATATGGTGAAACCCAACTAATTTGTATACATTTTTATCAATAATAATATTGATTTTTACCTCCTCCATGATTTTTAATAGTGTGTTTGTTTGGAATATTTTAATTTTTATAAGTGAAGACTATGGATTCCTTAGCATGTTATTTCATTCCACCATCCATTTACAGTTTAAAAGCTTCTCCTTGTATGGAATATGAAGTGTTATAGGATATTTTAAGGATGCTATGAGTTATTATATTTATTATTTACCTCATATACCTCTTATCTCGTCTTCCTAGCTTTGCATATTCATCCATAACCTCACAATGTAACATTGATGTGAGAAGATGAAGATTAGAGAAGTGCATGTTTTGTTTGTCTCTTGGTTTCAAGTGTAACATGTAGTTGTTTGGATGTCATCATGTTATTTGGTTTATCACCTCCCTTAGGTTATTTTTATTTTATTTATCTCTCTCCCTTTTAACCCCCAAAAATTTAAGTGTAGTTTAAATCTAAAGTGGTACATCAAAGGAGTTAGCCCTATCTAGAGATTCACTTCATCCTTAGGCTACCCACAAGCCTAGGGTGTTTCCATTATGCCACTTAGATGAAGAGAGATTTTAAATATCTTTAAAGGGTTAAAATCCAAGTGAAAACATTTTTTGGCATGCCTGGTGGGACTCTTGGTCTAAGAGGTTGAGATATTTTTGGTGTTGTCTCTCAATAATCAGCCTTTAGAGGCATCTATCAAAGCATCAATGGCGACTCTAAAGATACAATTTTTGGTCAAGTAGCCTAGGTTATCCTTTGAAAATTATGGGTAAATTTTTCCTTTGATTTATTTCTTTCAATGAACTTTCATGGTTGAATTTGGTGTTGAGATTTATTCTATATAAGTTGGTGAGACATTTCAAGTTTATACTATTCCCTATCAATATGAACAAGTCATTGGCTAATCTTGTCATGATCCTTACTAGCCTCAAAATTACCTTCATCAAGTTTGATATTATCCTTGTTATCCCATTTATGACTTATATCAGTCATATAGCTATCTTTCTAAATATCTTTCTCCTCCTAGTCAACCTAGTCACTTCCCAAGTCAATCCATTTCTACCTTCAAGAAAACTCTTTTAGAATATGAGAAGTACATGTTGGATCTTGAAAAAAAATAGTATTTGGTATTTAGGTTAATAATCATGTCATTCATAAGGTCAGATAATCATTATAGTTGGTCAAAATAGAGTGGGTACCTATTCAGAGAGCCAATCAACAAAGGCACACAAGTAAGATGCTTGATGTGAGTGGCCTAGTTTCTTAGTTAGAGGATAGGCTAAGGGTTCATGAAAGCCAACCTCAACAAACCTACCAAGCTCAATATCCACTTCCCAAAGTTTCCTATCAGCCATATATGATCCATAATCATGAGTTAAATCAAAGATATCAAAATCATCGCTTTTCCAATCAGTTGGAGGAGAAAGTTGAAAGAAGAAATATTGTGTTTGAAGCTAATCTTGATAGGCAAATTGAGTTGGCTAATATGCATTTTAAGAATTCCATATTATCATCCAATGAATTAGAGTTAAATCCCTCATTTTCCTCTCTTATTTCATCCTTACCACCTTAAAAAGAGACCTCTAGTCCTAATATCCTAAGCTAGAGTATGATAGTGGAGTCATGGGTAAAGAAAGAAGAGAAAAGTCTTAACAAAGAGTGTGAATTTTAAAAGGATATTAATCCTAGACCAACCCCTCTCACCCTTCCTCAAGAAAAAAATTATAATCTTAACATCCTAAGTTGGAGTAAGATAGTATAATCATGTGGAAAGAAAGAGGATGGAAGTTTGGTTCATAAGGAGTTTGAAGTGGTGAATGAAGTTGATCCTTTACAATTTCTTCCTACCTTTTTTTAAGAAATTTCTTGTGTTCCATGTCATATCATGAATTCCTTATTCTCATGATTATATCTATGAACTTCAAGAGAAATTTTTACAATAAAACCTATCCAATCAAATTGAGAAGTTAGAGTCAAAGATGAGGTTGCTAAGTTAAGGTGTGATGGAAGGTTTAAACCCAAAAGAAGATCTTATGCCTAAAAACACCCAATCCACCCTTCCTTAAGAGACTCCTAAATATAAATTATATGTGAATGAAGTGTTTTTCAAATGGAAATAATAAAATCAAGTTATTTTAACCTAAGGTCTACCTCCCCTTCCTCAAGAGTTCCCAAAACAATCCCCAACTTTGTATTCTCAATCTAATTTTGAGCCCTATGTTCCACCTCTGTCAACTAGTTCCTTTTGTCCTCATCCAATAATTTTTTTCCTTAATGTACCTATGGTGTGGGAACCTCAAAAATATCAATTGGTTGAATAAATTCAAAATTCTTACTTGAAGAAAGTGCAACTCCTTGGTAGCCTTATTGGGCTTGGTCACTAGATTTCAAGATGCCTAGTCTTATCATCACTAAGAAGGAGATTGAAGTTATTACATCCGTTGAAAAAAAATATCATATTATTATATCTAAGGTGTAATTAAAAAAACCTCAAGAGGTCTTAAGTGATGAAAGAGAGATGATCTCTTGTGTTGAATCTACTTGTTTGGTTAATGATGAATCATACACTCATTGTGTTGAAGAAGAAATCTTAGAAGAGGTCCTACTGAAATCTAAGTTTTCAAAGGAGTCTCTATTATTTTCCCCTTAAATCATGCTAATCAAAGTGAAGATGATGACTTATGGTAAATATTCAAAGACATTTACAAAGATTTTGAATCTCTCAAGGAGTCTACAACTCCTTTAGAGTTGGTTACAAATGATGGTAATAATGATGACATTGTTCAAGATGTCATAGATGAGCAAGATGGAATTATCCAACATGTCATAAGTGAGAAGTATCAAATTCCACATCATCCTTTGAAGGTCAATATAAGCATCTATTGTCCTCAATCTTTCAAAGAACAAGAGATCATTCCTTTTGAGACCATGCATACAAAGAAGATGAAAGTTGATCATGAAAAAGAGAGTGGGTAGAAACATGAAGTATGTAAACATGTTTACGAGGAATATATCTACATTTTAGACATATTTTTAGATAGTCCACTTGAGAGCATAGTAATTCACATGCCAAGAAGTAGGTATGATCTATCAAGTGTTCAATCTAAAGATCAACATGCATCTCATGAAGGAGATTCAAAAAACTTTCCCTTTGATCCAAGAGGAAGGTATATTTAATATTTATTTATACATAATATTTATTTTTTGATTCCCCTAAGTGACATGATCACATGTGTGTGTGTGTGTGTGTGTGTGTGTGTGTCTTGTTAGTTTGTTTGCTTTATTTGGTATGTTACTTTATTTTGTATGTAGAGGTCATCATTAGTTATTTTGTCTTAGTAAAGTTTATGGTAAATGTTCAAAGGTCTCATTCTTTGTATAAAACTTTAGATAGTTCATAAGCCCAATAAATTGATAAGGATACTGGTCTAGTTAGTATAACAGGCATACTACCCCTATGAGTCACTAATTTGTTGACCAAATTTGACTTTTAAGTCAAATTAGGGCACCTATATGTAATTTATTGAATTTTAGATGTTTTAAGGGTCTAAATTAGATGTAAAAATATGTTTTATAGGTTAATAAATGTCAATTTATGATATAATAACCTTAATCATTAGTTATTTTAGTCCTCATATCATTTTGGGTCAAAAAAGGTGAATTTAATGAGTTATACAAATTTATTGGGAAGTGTGGAGGTAAGAATGGGTTATGTCACATGAAATGTGTCCTATGAAGTCTTAACAAATTGACATAACTAAAATATTGTAGGTTATGTAAAAGAAAGGGCAGTTTTCTTAAAGGAAAAGAAGAGTTTGGCACTTGTATGACCTCTTTGGTAAGTGTGCCACATGGGAAATGGTCAATAAATGTCTCTTAAACTTCCCCATGCTAAATTACATGTTTTAAATGATTTTTAGGTTCATATCTGAGCTAAAACTATTTTTATCCTTTTACACCCAATTAGTAAGTAAAAGTGACCTACATGTTTGTACTTGGTACAATCAGCACAAGAGTTCCCAAGAAAAATGGTATTATGGGAATATTCTACACTTAGTTAGATTCCATTTTATGTTTTATTATATAGGAATGGTGTCTTGAGCTTTATGAACCATTCTTAAGAATTTAGGCTTTCAAATCTACCTACTAATATGTGCACTCTATGGGTTTTGCCTTAGTTTGAGAAATTATGTAGAAACTAGTTGTTGAAGGTGATTCAAAATTTTGTTGGCCTCCTTATCTTATTATAAATATGGTTGGTTTTATGTTTCAAATTATTTTTATAGTTCAAATATCTCACTTTGTAGGAGGGTACCACCATATGCAACTTAGTTTTCCACTTGCAAAAGTTTGAATTCTATATAGAGGATTTCATGTGAATAGGATACGGTGTCTTTTCATGTATTAATGCCATATTTACTGCCTTATTTCAATGTTTTCCTTATAATTTCATGTTTTCATCAAACTCTAAGTCTATTGTCATGCTCACAATTAGATTTCTACCTACCACTCAATTACAATCATGTTTTAGAACTCTTATCATGCTTATAGATGAATAATAAAAACTATAAAGGGTGTTTGATATGTTCTTAGTGTGTATCAAAATTCAATTTTAACATTCCAAATAGTCTAAAAATTCTATGATGATAGTCATAAATAATAAAACATAGTTAGATAGCCATGAACATATCTCTTTGTCAACATCTATAGAAGAGTCCAACATTGAAATGGAATGAGAAAGTTTGTTTCAAACTTGTAAACGTATTGATGTTTCATTGGAATCAAAAAAATACCACAAAGTTCATTTGAATCTCAAAAAGTATGTGTTCTTCCAATCTACTAATCTTGATTGTCTGTGCATCATAATAGTCACCTACAGGAGTATTGGTAGAGATATAAAGGTACATATAAATAGAATATTGGATAGGTTAAGGATATTTTGAATTCTTAGGATGTTATAAATAATCATGGTAGACTAATGTAGATTATGGAATCATAAATGGAAGGATAAAATTATTTTAAAGATGAAGTGACTGAGTTTTGGGATTCCTTCCCTTAAAATGCAAAATAGAGGTCAAACAAGATTTTGTGATTAACATATTACATAGTGTAAAACTAGTTTAAAGAATATAGATAAGTGATATTTATATCCCCCAAAAAATAAAATAACTTCGTAAAGTTTGGGTTCAATAATATTAGTGGAAAGAGGTTTTTTAAAGCATCAAAGTTGCCTCCTAAAACACTAAATTCTTTCATTGATATCCATAGGTTTGGACTGCTAGGTGACCTTTAGCACTTTAAGGATAAAACAAAGAAAACCACCATGTTTAGAAGATATTATGGTGTGAAGGATATCCCAATGAAATATTAGGCATCCAAAGAGGACTTTATTTTAAATGTATTTGACCCCATTATCACCTATAGGGGTCTCTTCACCTAAAGACAAGCACTTACAATCAAGTGTTTGACTCCATAAATAGTGAGATAAAGGGAGATTTTTCCTAAGTGGTTGATATGTGAAAAATAAGATCTAATAGGTCTAGTTAATTGTGGGAATTAAAGGAGTTTCAAAAAATCCCTTTCATACCATGACCATCTAAGTTAAGGCTATAAACACTTATAGGTAGGGTATAGGATAGTGACCCAAGATTGATACCCAAATGGTGATTTAAGGCTTTCAAAATTGGGTAAAATTTTAAATAGGTGTTTTTGACCTACAAGGGTTTTAATTATTCATTTATAACCTATAAAATCCATGATAAAGTCAAATTATAGGCACACATACACCTACATCAATCAGAAAGTAGGGTTTCTCACCTACAACAAGGAAAGACTTAGTTCAGGACTCAAAATGCATGAGAAGGGCTAAATAGAAGTTAAAATAATGAAAAAATAAGGTTAACACCTAAATAAATGTTAGGATTAAATTTATAAGCTCTTAACATGATGGAACAAACCTATTCAGACCTCATCAAGACCCCATGAACACCTACAATTAACCTTAAATGACTATGATAGGCAACAAGCTAGAAAGTGATTTTTGAATACTTGCATTGCATGAACATGAATGAAAATTAGTACTAAAGGATTAAATGAAACTTAGTGTAGGTTTTTAAATTCTTATATCAAGCTAAAACACAAAAATATAACCTATAGGTGCCCCTATTTTACAAAACATAGTTATGATTATACTTACAGTCTTGAGAATGCAAGGATAACAAGGGGTATATGAAGGTTTAAAGTGATAAATGGATTGAATATACATAAATAATTATTAAATAATATTCAATATTATCTCATCACATGAAATTAATGCATATAAATAACCTCAATCAAGTAACATATAACCTACAATCCTAAATCCTATTAGTAGTCTCCTCACATAAGTTTGTTTTAAGCTTTGAAGGAATTGAGGGATATTTTGACCTGATCAAGCGATAAATTTTATTGGATATTATTCTTTCCACTTTATTATAATTTCCAATACCTATTTTTACTGGATAAATAGGGGAGGTTCCCTCTATTTTGTCTTAGATAGAGGGCACTTCCCTAGGTGCATAAATTGGTAGTCTTGAAGAAGGGTGGTAAGGAATTGTTTGAAAATTGAAAAGGGGTTTATAAATTTTGATAAAAATAAGAAAATCATGATAAACCAATAAGTAAGGAATTAAAATCAACATGGTACCCTGCACTAAAGAGGTTACAGTCATGACTCATGAAGCAAACTTCAAACCTAAGGCCAAATGGTAAGTCACTTGTATTTATAGTAGAAGATAACCACTCCCATGAATTTAAACATGATTATGGGGTGGATACAGATGTTTCCAAGATTTTATAGTTCAAATGAAACCAAGGAAAGCCATTTTTAGACCTTGAACTAATATAGACTTGTGTAAGAGGAGGAAAAGAGCTCGATAGGCTAGATTCAAGTGCTCACATATTTTTGGAGGGTTTTAATTGAGGCTAGAGGAGTTAAAATAATTTTATGAGGTCCTTGAAAAACCATATAGTATAATTAGTTAAAAAATTCAATGTCCCAATTTTATGAACAATGCTTAAGAAGTCAAACTTCCCAGAAACCCTTACAAAACCCCAATTGGATAAATGAGGATATAAATTAATCCATATGGAAAATTTATATCATTAAAACTATTTAAAATTATAGAGGACTCACTTAGGATCCATAAAATGCAAATTAAATATAAAAAATTGTATAGATGGGTTGAGAAAAAGGATATTTTTTACCATTTTTGTGTTTTGTAGGCTACAAGAAGAGTCTAAAGATCAAATAAAGTTTGGAGGGAAGATTTATACTTTTTATAAGATGGAGAAGGGTGGAGAACTTCAAGTGAAGTGATTTTAAAGCATTATTGATGCCTCTAAGATCATGGAGGGTCTTAAAATGTGTCATAAACTCCCTCACATTCATTTTAATGATAAAATTATTCTAATTTTGAAGACAAGTGTGCAGGGTGCATAAAGGAAGAGTTTTTTGGACTATAGATGATGATAGCTCATTTTGGGATGATTTCAAAAGATCATGATTTAAAATAATGAATGGAGAGGAATTTATGATGTCCTTACACTTAATATCAATCATCATACCTATTCATAATTAGTTATGAGGTGTTTAAATAGGGATAATCATGAAGGCAATTTTTCTAGGCCAAAATGAAGAGTTTTATGCCACTTTTCATAAAGTTTATGCCTTGAATTGACACTTTTGCTTCCTAAAAATTGCATGGTTTATCCCAAAAAATATTTTTATGCACAATTAAATAATTTTATCATCTTGAAAATTGTCCTTGTGAGCCATGGACTTCTCTCTTCTTCTTCTCTCTCTCAAGTTCTATAAGAACTAACCATTTTGGCCATTGTAAGCATGATCCACCTAAGTATGGAAGTGACCTGCTCATTTTTATACCTTTTGATCAATAATAATAATAATTTTTACCTCTTCCATGATTTTTTTTATAGTTTTTTCATTTGGAATGTTTGATTTTGCATAAATGAAGACTATGGATTCCTTAGCATGTTATTTCATTCTACCATCTATTTGCTTTTGGAAAGATTCTTCTTACAGGTCATGTGAAGTGTTATATTAAATGTCAAGAATAGAGTGATTTATTATAATCATTAATTCCCTAATATACATTTTGTCTAGTCCTCCTAGCTTTGTACATTTTTCCATAACCTCATAATCTAACATTGATGTGAGAAGATGAATATTGGAGAAGTGTATGTTCGGTTTATCTCTTGGTTTCAAGTGTAACATGTAGCTAGGTGGATGTCATCATGTTATTTTGTGTATCACCTCCCTTAGGTTAGTTTGCTTTTAATTATCTCTCTCCCTTTTCACCCCCTAGAAGATAAGTGTAATTACAATCCAAAGTGGTACATCAAAGAAGCTAGCCCTATCTAGAGATTCACCTCATCCTTAGGCTATAGACAATCCTAGAGGTGTTTCAATTATACCACTTGGATGAGGAGATATTTTTAATCTCCTCAAAGGGTGAAAATCCATGTGAAAATAGATACTAATTGTAAATTTATTACAATTTTATTAAAAAATCTGTTTAATGGATTTGAGATATTGGGTTTAGTTTACATGAATTTGTGTTCTTGGTTGAGGCATGTCCATGAGGTGTAGTGGAGGATTTGGATGTTGTATTTCTTCCTCATTTCTTTGGTAGTACCTATGGTTTAAGTGGTAGGTGAGAAATAAACAAATCTTCCATTCTTCATTCAAGGGATTCAATCCTATCCAAGATGATTGATATTTTAGGTTCTTGATTTAAAGTTGTTTTTGCTTTGCTCTTCTTAGACTTAAGATTTTGAATGTGCTCTAAATAAGTTTTTTCCACTTATATTAGATTTTTTATAGCACTTATTATTCATTTGTAAATATATAAAGATCCCAGATCTACTTTAAAACTTCCACATCATACAAATTTACATTTTGTAGTGCCCTCTATGATATACCAAAAGGTAAAAAATGTTGGCATGATAGGCACTATATATAGGGATTCCTATGTAAATATGTTTAGTTAGTGTGAACCAAATTAAATGAACTAAATATTAGTCACCCTTAAATTTTTTTTTTATGTATTCCACTGTTAATGGTGTATTTTAGGTAGAAGGTCGATATGAATATATCTAAACAGAATAGAGTGCAATTCAATGATTAAGTATGCATGTAAAGGCATCATGAAAAGATGTGCATTAAATTAGTGTTGAGAGAAGGGATTTGATACATGTAGAGATATAATTAAAAGTGGTGTGAGTGACATTATTTTTTTTGTGATTTCTTGGAGGCCATCAAAATATATCATGAGATTGGAAATCTCCATCATTGCCTCTAAGCAAAGGCAAGTCTAATAAGAGTTCCCAAGCATGAAACCACAATATGCCTGAGAGGATGTTGAATTTTGTGAGTAAAAATACATCAATCCTTTCTTGGAGGGGAAAATAAGAGGAGATAAAGGATGATGCCATTCCTAAAATTTATTAATTATAATGTGTGACTATGTTTTACTAAAACAAGACTACATTTCAATGTGTGTTAGATTTAACATGCTAAAATATGTTTTTACATCTTTAAATATTATTCCCTTTTTTCCATTAAGTCTGCATTTAAAAAATTATAATTCAATCATTTTGTATTGATTATAGACTGTGTTTTATATTTTGTTAATTAAGATTTAATATACTTAACTACCTTATTAGTCCTCTTATCTACACTTTATTTTCTTTTATCTATTTTTATTCATCTTTCTTTGGATACATTTTCATGGATCTTTCAATAATGGTTTAAATTGCTTTTTCTTACTAATATAATAGAATACACATTCCCCATTGAAAACTCAATTGACTCAATGATACACAATATTTAATGGATTCATAAAGAAAAATATATAATATTTTTAGGTATAATATGTTGATAGTTGGGATTAATGTAATGAAGGAATTAATATCATTTTGTTCCCAAACCATAATCTAGTAATTTGTATTTAAATATTCAATTTTTAATAGTAATGTTCATAAGGCAGATTTTGGCATCCACTAAATTAAAGAGAATAACCATGCATTCATAATAATACATATTAATATATATAATTACAAAAAAACAATCATAAATATATAACCACAATCTATTTGACCTAGGTTTTTCTTTGAATCTCCATGAAAATTCAATTTTATCCAACCACGATTAGGTGGATGCCACAATGCATTTTCTCTAGTTTTGTCATTATTCATGTCCCATTAATAGGAAACAATTTTTTATTTGCTATATACATATATTTTAAACATATAGGTTTTTAATTATATATTGAATCTTTAAAAAAAAATATTTCTTCCCATGAACATAATCACTAATTTTATTGCTGATCTTTTTACCAATCGAATCTCTTACAAATTTTATCCTCCATGAATGTGTGCTCCATATTCATTTTTAATATAATTTTTTAATAGTGTTTTACATATTATTTCATTTTATTTGTTATGTATATATATATATATATATATATATATATTAAATTAGTGATAAATTTTCTAAGTAATTACCAACTCCCAAGTACGGGTCAAAATTTTGGACTGCCAAGTAATTTTTGAGTACAAATTTTTAAACTATGGTGTGAGCAATGTAGGTCAGTTGAGCATGGTTGGTCACTTGAGTAGAGATAAGATACCATTTATAGAGATAGAAGATGATAGGTGATCAAAAATTTGTCCATCTAAGCCAGTAAATTGATCATTCAGGAGAGGCATGCCTTTCAACTACTCAAATGGTCATTTTGGGTGAGGGACAAACCATTTGAGGAATCCAATAAGCTACCTAAAGTAGGTTAGTTGTTCAAGGTCAAGAATTGTTATCTAAATAGGATTTTATTCCCTTTAAGGTTTTAGAGGAGATGGCATTACCATGTGAACTAATTTAGGCCTCAAATTTCATATTCTAATGATGTAAGTTGTTGAGTTTTCAAACTTAGAACCCAAAAGGTTTGTCTTTCCAAGAAAAATTTTAGAGAGGGACTATGCCATGTTGTTTAGGCCCACACACATTCCATATAATGAGGAAACTCTTTGATTCAATAAGAGGTCCATTTGAGAAAGTTCATATAGTGCTCATCTAGGTTTGAGATAAGCTCATCCAACATTCCCTTTGTTATACTAGACCATAATATTCATCTTATTGAGTTAAAATTGGTTGTTTTTTGATTGGATAAGTTTAAATTTTAATAATTTAATTAAAACATTCAATATTTAATTATTTTGAGGTAGGGTGATCATTATATACCACTTGAGTAGCCCAATATTTTTAAGAAGTTATGAATCTAGCTTCTGTGGTGATCCAAGATTTAGGATTCAAATGCACAATTGGCAAGTAAAAACCAAGGATTTTGAAGGACATGAAAGGGAAAGGTGTTTTTATAGTTAGGGAACAAATAAACAAGATGGAGAATCCATCTGAGGATTTGTATGTGACATTGGGTGCAATGGCTACTTTTCAATGGGAAAGAAACATTAGCCATCCATGTTGATCATTCTCACTAAATCATAATTGTACAATGCATTTTCATGAATCATATTGGATTAATTTGTATAAATATTCTAATGATAATTCCTAAGCATAATTTCTTACATTGTGTAAGATGATGATATTCATAGGGTAAGGGGATCACCAAAGATAAGGAAGAAGGGTGAAATATAATTACGTTTACCATAAAAGAGCATAATGGTTTTATTAGGGAGTATTGAATTCCATCCTTGGTAAAAAATTTGAAGGATTCCATTAATTTAATGTGATAATAGATGACTCAAGATACAATACATGCATATGAAAAATTTAACATGTTTTTAAGTGAGTTGGTAGGTAGTTTCTATTATTTAGATTTACATATTTGGTCAATGCAATACTTTAAAGGTCTAGTAAAAAAGTGTTCTTTAAAATAAAGATAAATACCTCTTGATTAATATTAATATCTTACTTTCTATAGCATTTAAAGTTCTCTATATATTATTGTAACTTGTAGATTTAGTTCCTTGTTATGTGATGCTATTACACTTAAAAATAAAGGAACCTGCCCCTTTTCATTTAGAAGTGGGGATATCTATAGTGTATTATTGGGAATATTTTGGAGTGGAGGTTGGTCACTTTAAACATTCAAGGTAAAGATGTAAATGAGTAAGATTTTCATTGCTCTAAGTGATGACAACCCATTACCATAAAAGCATTACCAAAGATAGAGGTTGAGGAAGAGGAGGATGTGATTGTTGTTAAATTGAATGATGATGAAGAATTATACAAGATAATTTTTAGATTATGGGAGATGAATGTTTTGGCATCAAGGAGGAGACTCAACAAGTGTAACAACCTAGAAAGGAAGCCTTAGCTAGATACTCGAGTCCTCCCCTAATTTTTTTGCTTCCAATATGCTAGTTATTATACTTCTTTTCATAATAGAAAAAATAGACACACATAAGTTACATTTTCTATTGTAAAATCTTCCTTCCCTTCTCAGACCCTTCCTTTCAATCTCAATCAAAAAAAATCATAATAATTGTCCATGACTATTAAACAAACACATATATGGGGTTGATGTAGTAGGCAATGTTGAAAAATTTTCTAGGCCTTGGTTACTAGATGACAATCAATATGTGGTGAGTTCACATATTCATCTTAGTATATTGGATGTTGAAAAGTATCATGAACCCATGTAAACCAAATTTAATGTGTCATAGCCAAAACCTATTGAGGGGTAGCTTGAGAGAGGCAGACACCAACAACTATGTTGAGGTTTCCACATGGCTCTTTGATAAGTCCAACATCTAGTGGTTGTATAGCAATTGAGACTTCACTAAAGACACTCATGTCACATGATGAATTTAGACCATGTAGCCAAGGCAATATAATCAAGTGATAATTTTTTAAGGATTTGAAAATTAGCTAATAGAAGGAAATAAACACGCTATCCATTTGAATCACATCATTTGATGAATTGGAGAGCACACACATATAGTTGGTTGAATAATGTTCATGGTATAGATATTAACATGTGAAAACATTGCACAATTGTCTTGATTGAGAAAATTCTTGAATTATATGTTACTCAATGAGGCAAAAGAGAATAATTTTACAATAAGAAGTATCTTCCAAATCCATAGTTTTTTAATGACCTTATGACAAACAATTTAAAAGAAGGCAATATCAAGGGTCATACTTGAAATATGATTTCATGAAGATGGTTTTTGATGATTAATGTTATTTAGATTAAGTATCACATGCACAATATGTTTCATCTATAATGACAAAATGGAAGCAAAAATCTAAATTATTATATAGATTTCAAAAAGTTTTCTATGTGAATGATAATTATATCAAAGGAAAAAGTCTATAGCACTTGATCTGGTTGCAGATGTAGAGTAACCTAAAGGGAAATTGATGGCAAAGATTATAAAAATGGAAAAAATTAGGGAAAAAGATGCAAAAATGAAAGAGACGAAGGATGAGGATAAGGAAATTATTAATAACCATAGTCACCAAAAAATGTTTATGGGTATAGTATGGGTATGGTGATCCTATTTTTTTCTAAATGGAGTATGGGGTGCTTGAAACGGCCAAAAAATTAAAGGAAACTATGAATATTAAATTTCAAAATAATTATATGTTAAAATAAATTAAAATCCTCTGATAAAGAGGTATCAAGGAGAGTTCTAGATAATTCACTCTACTAGGGTTTTTTCATGGTTTGCATCTACCTATTTCTATTTTTGAACCCCTTATGCACACCTTAAAGTATAAAATATTTATTAGTGATGAAGTTTATTAATTACACTTAGCACACTTCCTTTTGAGTAAGTAAGCCCTATATCTATGGATTCTTCATGCTTGACTACATCTATTAATACAGTAGACAAAGCTAATAGCACCCAAATGAGCTCATAAGATTATTCCAAAAGTATGTGATGAAGTAATCCATTTACCCCCATTATAGAGATAAGTATTCCTATTGTTATTGTTGAACAATGTTTCAAGTGGTATGAAAATTATTTTATTATTATATTTTTTTGGCCACATCACCTTGGAGGATTACCTCCCCAACTAGCTCTATAACAATTGGGAGCCACTACCTAGGTCCATCTCTCTATAATATGTAACCTTACCAATATTTTTTTTGTTTACCTTTAAGGAGACCTCTAAAACTCATTAATTCTCACAAATTCCAATGTTTGGTTCTTTCACAAGTTCATTATGATTTTTGTTCCCTAATCTATTGATTTTAAGGCTTCTAACAATGTCACCCTTTGTGTCCCTATCTAGGTTAAACTTCCTCATTTGATAGTTTAACTTTGGGATTTTATCCCCCAAACCATCACTCTTATAGTATGAGTGGTTATGATTGAACCAGATAATTGGTTTTCCCACAACATAAATAAATGAGTGAATGTAGAGGTTGACCTCTCCAAAGAGCTAAAGGAGTTCATTAAAACCTAGGTTGGTAAGACCCCATAGTCATAAAAGGTTATTTATTTCAACCTTCCTAATAATTGCATGTGTTACCAAGCCTTAGACCACTTCATCAAGGATTGTCATTGCATGGGTCAACCCAAGCCTTCTTAACCTCCTCCTCAATTTGATAAGATAAAACCAAAAGATTAATATGATGGTTGGACCATATTTTCCCTTGAATTGGTGTTGGGACCTAAGCCATAATTCACATCTCAACCAACACCTCGGGAGGATTCTCCTCTAGTTATCACACCCTCTCATGGGATCTCCTTTTCACCCACTTCTATCCTAGCTCCTCCAAACCCTTAGATTATTTTTACACCCTCCCAAAATTTTAACATTCCTTTTAGCTAGGGTTCACTCAACAAATGTCTCATTCTCCCACTAGTCTTGTATCTCACCTCATTAAGGCATTGGATATACTTAAGAGGAACATGATGCCAAATGCCTCTACATTGAAGGCACTAGAAATTCTCACCCTCACTAGCACAATAGATTTAAAACATTGGTTAATTTTAAGAATGGGAAAGGGGAGATTCAAATGGATGACCCCTCCCAATGAGTGTATACCTTGGAAATAATTAACTCAAGGCCATTTAAGAGAGGGAAATGTTAAATAATATTCATGTGGTTAACAAATGGATACCTTATATAATGGTTAAACACTTCAAAATAGATATAAATCATAATAGTTGAAAATAACTCTTGGAGTAAATATTATCATTAAATGAGAAAAAAAATGGGTCACCACATGATTCTAGTGTATGAATTCAAGTTACATTAGAAAAAATGGAAGGAAAACATAATTAAAAATGACCTTTCTATAAGGGATGAATATAGAAATAATTTTTGTATGCCATCTTGTCCTTATTGTATGTTGATTAGGTGGATGAGGTAAAATTTAAATGGTGGAAAGATACATATACATTACATATTTTTTGAAAGCTTCAGAAATATTTGATCACTTAAAATACTTTTATGTGTAAGAGGGACTCCATTTGGTAAAAATATAAGATATAATCTTGGAAAAATTCAATTTTCAAGCTATAGGAGCTCCAAGCTTAAAACACTTGGGGGACACTTAAGATTCTTGAAGACTTATCATAGGGTCAAGATACATTATTTTTTTAAGGAATCAAAGGTGATGTACTAAAATATTTGGTAGAATGTATAGTTTATTAGAAAACAAAGGGACAATAATTCATAATCTAGTTAATTTTATTCATTGATATGTTCCTATCCAATGATGGGGGGAGGTATCCAATAATTTCATCATAACATTTCCAAAATGCTCCTGGGAAAATTCTTCATCCATGTTGTGATTGATATATTAAAAAACAATATTAGTTATGTGCCTTGTGACATCCTTTTTATCTATTATGGTGATAAAAAAATTTATGGAAATTTTTTAAAACATACATGGTAAATCAAAGATAATAGGAAGTGTTTGTGAACCCCTTTTTTTTTTTATTTATTTTGGGTAAAAAAAGGGTTTTTTGAACTAGGGAGCTGATCATAAACATGAGGCATGAAGACGAGGCCTTCCATCCTAGATATACAACCAAGACCTATATGTAAATGAATTTTGTTTCAAATCTACAATAATCCAAGAAATAATAAAGACTCCTCTAATACTAGTAATATTTATTCTTCTAAGACTCTGAATCCATATTTACTAGTAATATTTTGATTGATTTATTTTAATTTTTAGGTATTATCCGGTGTATATCTCTTTATAGCACCTCAAATTATATGGTAAAAATTAAGTGTTCTCACAAATGCTTTTAGGGGTGTTTTATTTTTTGTGCTTATGATGAGTAGTTTCAATGAGGTAACTACTCATTAATAACAAAAAATGGTATTACAATATGTTTTTCAATGTGTTCTCCCAAACATATTTATTAATAGAACTATATGGCTACTACATACCATCCATACTAAATCCATAAAAGTTTAACTAAGAGTAAGAACAATCACAAAGTGCATGTGCTACACCAACAAAAGGTGCTTTCGAGTCTCAAGAATACCCTAGCCATGGCACAAAATTGTATGAAATAAAAAGGTCACCCATGTAGGAGAAAAAAATGAAGTCTTAGAGTGGGTCTTTATGAGGTTGAGATTTTATAATAAATTTTCATTGAAACAATAAAACAAAGATAACAAATTTTCACTTAAGTATTATGGTCCTTATCAGATCTTAAAAAATATTAGTAATGTGGTATAAAGAATGGAGTTATCTTACTTAGCCAAAATACATCTAGCCTTTCATGTTTATTGTTTTAATAATGTTGTGATTGATATGTTCAAAACACATTCCTAGTTTTGTACATTTTGACATCATTTTTAGTTACTATGGTGACTACAAAATTTATGGATAAAATTTAAAAGTTACATGGTAACTCAAAGATTATAGTAAGTGACTATGAGCCCATATTTCATAAAAATTTATTGCTTGTTTTATTCTCTTTTTTTGGGTACTTAGTTGGTTCATATATATTTATATCACCCTAAAGTAGATGGGTAAACTTAGGTGTTTCATAAGTGATTTGAGGAGTATTTACGTTGTTGTTCTTATTATTAGTTATAATGGATTAATTAGATTCCAGTAGTAGAAATGGTGGTCCAATATTCACTATTTACAAAAACAAATTATATATGGTATTATATGGCCATGACCAACCATCAATCACTTAATCCCTAAGACATCAAAAAATAGTTAGGGTGGTTAAAAGGCACATGTAATACACCAACAAGAGGTGATTTATAGTCTTAGGGACACCCAAGCCATGACATAAAAACAATAAGTTATCCAACATATGAGAAAATTATAATTGAAGTGTTAGGTTGGGTCATTATGAGGTTGTGTTTTAATAATAAAAAATCACTAAAACAACAAAATAAGGATAGAAAACATTCAACTAAGTATTATTATCCTAATCGCATATTATAAAATATGGGTAATGTGGCATACATATTTCATTTACCTCAATTATCTAAAATGCATCCTGCCTTTCTTTTTTTTTGAATAAATTCATTGGTTGTATGATTATAACACACATAAAGATAACAAAACTTTTTGAAGAGGGAAGAATTATCTTTTAACTAGAATCCATTCCTGATACATGCCTAAAGAGTATACATATTAGGATGATCATAGGATTTTTTATAAATTATAAGCACTTTCCTATGGAAGATATAAGAATGGAATATGAAGTTTTTGTGAAAAAACATTTAAAATGGTAAAAATTTAGGACACTATTTTTGTGAATGTGGGGCATATTACACCATATCCTATTCATTAAATCTCAACATAGATGAGGATGTTATAGGGTGCATAACATTTGACTTATTAATTTGATATTTTTTTATATTTTTATATGTGGGTAATATTAGTCATCCTTAAAAGAGTATGCAGTTCCCATAGCATAATTGAAATATATAAAATAAGAAGTGTTAAGTATCAAATCATTATATTACTAATCATGTTCTTAATGTAAGGCTTGTTGAGTATTTGCATCACTATTTCTGATTATTATCATTCTTATTTCACTTTAATAGTTCTTACATTTTTTTCCTATGTTGTTTAGAAATTCAAGGTGCTATCTTAAAAATTAAAATAAAACTAAATAAAACACATAGTAATAAGAGATAAACATGCCCATTGCATTAATAATGCATAAAACTATTATATATTTCTATTTTTAATATTATATTACCAAAGTAAAATTCAAATTTGGGCTTAACCATCTTCACATAAAATAATATATCCATAAGGATGTGGAAATGAAACAAGCCTACATTTTCCATATGTATGTTCTAATGATTTAAAAAAAAACACAAGAATAACATATGTACCATGCTGACTACGTTTTGAAAACTCTCAAGCAACATAATATGTATGCAAATACTTCTAAGCTTTCTTCTAAAGTCAAAGAGGTGGATTAATTGATTTATATTGTCTATAATGGATGAATGAATTTGTATCCTACTAAGAATGAGGACATCATATGATGATTTTTTCTAACATACTTGACAACATATGAACATTCTTAAGACTTAGAATATGTTACTAAATATTTGTGGAAAATTATGGAAGCATAGAAAGACCACACATAAAATTATCTATAAATAATTCCTTCTATTAGAGTGATACAACCAATGGAGAGTTTGAGTATCGTAAGGAATCCATGTGCAACAGTCTAGTCTTAGCGACTCTAAAATCCTTCATTATGGAATGTGATTCTTTAAAATTTGGCATGGTCCATTTATTTTGAAAATAGAAAAGTTTAAGGCAAGAATTAGCTCAAGGCCATTTAAGAGAGGGAAATTATAGGTATTATTCATGTGGTTAATAAACTGATACCTTATATAATGGTTAGACACTTCAAAGTAAATATAGATCATAATAGTTGAAAATAACTCTTAGAGCAAAGACTATCATTAAACAATAAAAAAACAATGGGTCACCACACAATGCCTATGTATGAATTCAATTTAATTTATAAAAAAGGGAAGGAAAACATAAGTACAAATGTCCTTTCTATAGGGGATGAATACTAAAATAATTATTGTATGCCATCTTCTCCATATTGCATGATGATCAGGTGGATGAGGCAAAATTAAAATGGTGGAAATATAAATATACATGTCATATTTTTGAAACTTTCAACAAGATTTGTGCACTTCAAATACGTTTATGTTGAAGAGGACTCTATTTGGTACAAGGATAAGATTTACCCTTGAAAAAATGTAATTTTCAAGCATAAGGATCTATAAGAGCTCCATGTTTCAATACTTGGGGGACACTTAGGATTCTTTAATA
>JARHVA010001049.1:160000-237500 GCA_037957365.1 Torreya grandis
CACTTTATTTTGTTTTATTATAATTTTTAAGAGCACCCTTTGAATTTTTAATCAATACAATAAAATAAAAAGTAGAAAATATGCAAGTGAAAGAAGAATGCAAATCATTGGAATGTGTAATGAAAATAATAAACAATCCTTACATAAATAACATAATTAGTAATGTGATTATTTGATATGCAACATTATTTCCTATATATATTTCCTTACATAAATAATATAATTAGTAATGTGATTATTTGTAACTACATAGTCTAAAAAGGCCAACTACTCATACTTATATCCACAATATAAAAATTATCATTTGACTAAGTCAAATTTTATGCATGCTATAAATTATTCATCCATATCATGATATAATGAATAAGATAATAGTGTAGCCTTCCTTGCCTTCACACAAGCAGTGTCCTCAATGTTGAGCATTTACAATTACTCTTGCACAAAATCTTCATATTCTAGTCATATCTTTCCTAGGTAGGTGCTTCTAATTTATAACATATTCTATGATCATCCTATTTTTTAGCCTCTTTGGATATGTATAAATAATCTCTTCAGTTCCAAAATAATTATTCCCTCTTCATAAAGTTTCAGTAACTCTGTGTTATTTCTTGTCTTTTAACCAATGAATTTAATAAAAAAAATTAAAAGAAAAAGAAAATATAAATAAATGATTTTACCATGTTGTGTATGAATAATCTTACCATGAACCAAATTTGGGCACCTCAATATAATTGAAAGAGATGAGATTGAGGTGAAGTGTAGATAAAAATTAAATCAATAGAATCTTACATTAGTAGGTGGGTCAACTTACCACCTTCATCATGCAAGTTTATATTCATGTTTCATATTTCATATTTACATTATTTTTTAATACTTCTAGTAGACTATTTGGAGTAAACTTTGTTTAGGATATTAGAAAAATGGAAAAATATTTTCGTTTTTTAGAGATTATTGTTAGGATTTTTTAAGTGATATGAGGTAAGAAAAAAAATATTGAGTAGACCACAAGTCTTAAAATATAAAGTACTAGGGATTTAAGTGTTGCAGTCCCATGTTCCCCTCTACAAGTTATTTACAATATGAATTTGAATGGTATTTTTTATTTTTGGTTCCCTCTGGAGGGAATAGAATTCATAAATCATGTCTTCATTGTAATTTATCATGGTTCCATCCTTTTTATTAGATAATTTTAAATTTATAACATTTTGGTCAATAGGTTCAATAAATGTTTGACATATACTTTTTGATTTATTATTCTAAATTTTAATTTCTTGAACTAAGAGAGAATATGTCTTCAAAGAGAATGATTTTTTTTTACATATATAAGTAGTAAGAAGTTAAAATTTGTGATTATCATAATAATTTATAATACATAGATAATAAACTTGTAAAAAATTAAACTAATAAGACCTCTTATGCACACTATAGGATATACATACATATACCAATATAATGAATATGATAATGGTGTATCATTCCCTACCTTCATAAATTTCCTTATTTTTGCACACACATTTACCCTAATGGAACTCGATTACAGAAGGGTTGACCCAACCAAGTCTATAGGTGAGCATCATAAGGTCATTGAAAAAATTTCATTATTTTTACATACACATACATTCCATAATGCAGGAATTTCCATCACTTCAAGATTTCATAACAAATAACTATTTATTTCAACTAAAGGCCATGTGAATTTATAAAGGTCATATCATATCCTCCTCAAAGCATATAAAAATATATTTTTCCATAAAAGGTATATAATTTGAACCATGGTTTTATATGCACTCAATCATACAATGCCCAAATCAATCTCAACAAGGGTAGTATATCCATACATGTGTTTTTTAGCCATCCATAGGTATACACATACATGTTGATATAAAATAAGCTTCTAAAAGAATACACACATCCATATTATGCATATTTTCATCCATCGAAAAGTATATTATGAAAAATGAGCCTTTAAAAACTATGCATAATCACATAAAATCTCAACTAGCCTTTTCAAGAATATGCTAAAAATCAGTTCAATATGCCAAAAACTCATCTAAAACCTTAAAGCATAGGCTCTAATACTAGATGAAGTAACCCACCCCTGCCCCCCCCCCCGCCAGCAAAAACAAAAATTTGGAATTGCCTTTCAAAGTACATAACAAAATTATGTTTAAAACTTGTTGCATACATTTAATGCATCATAAAGCATACTAAAAATCAACTCATAAATTAATAATAAAAAATAACCAAAATGGTTTACCTTAGATGCTTACCTAGGGATAGATGCCACTAGGAAATACCATAGAGAACTATGTTTTCTAGAGAATTATATGTTTTTTGAGGGGGTATTATTATGTAGATCCATATTGATAACCTCTAAACTTGGCAAGGGTAGTTATCTTCTCTATGGACCACCTAGGAACCTTTACCCCTACCTAAATGTCTAGTCAACCTATGTATTCATGGTTCGATAGTCAAGGAGACTACATAAATCATACATGCATAAGATGCCAATAAAAATGGCATCTAACATACGTATTGTTTCATTAAATGATGCTAAGAATATTAAGAACAAAATTAAGCATATCCAAGTTTATCTTTATAGACATTTTCTAAGAATACAAATAAGATAAAGGAGTGCAACACTTAACCATAGGGGTCCCATTGACCAAACAATAGAATCCATCTCAATAATTTGCTTAGGAAAGTCTTATCACATCATGAGATAAATAAGTGGAGATATCTAAACCATTGCTAAAAACCAACATGACATAAGCTTTAGAGTCCATAACCTTTGGGGATTCACCCAAATAAGAACTAGTCCTTGTGATACCCCCATTGATCATTATACCATGATCTAAAGTTCTTAGGGAACACTGCACCATCTTTATTTACTTGACAAAGGTCACACACAAGATATAAATCCATAATGAAATAATTATTATCATTAAATTATATGAGACTCAATAAAATTAGCTCATGTTCGATGATGCCACAAAATTGAGCATCCTATTGAATAAAGATATAGATGGAATTAGACAAACAAATTACTTCTCGTGATATAGATAGACCATATTTTAAGCGATCCATAATAGTCTTTCACCTATATGCTACTTACATGTCCTTTGGTTATAATATCATGTTATTCCATAAAACATAAGTGTTCATGCCATTCAATTAACATGTGTATACCCACACAAGAGTTCATTACTTAAGTAAACTTAGCCATTAAATTATGTATCCATTGAGTAAATTTATGATTGAGTAGCTCATTACCAAGGTGTACTATTAAACCATAGATCATAGTGTAACATTATAGTTTTACACAATATACATTTGGTCCTCATCCCAATTCTGGAATTATTTTTTATTCCCAAGGTTTATTCACATTTCAATAATCACAACATAAGGTATACCAAGAATTTCATTGCCAAGGTAATAAATTTTAGATATACACAACCACCAATAATCCAATAACCATTTAACTCAAGAATTCCTTACCAACACATATGGGAAATTTAAATGATACTATCAGTTGACATTCTATAAATGAATCATCAACTCTAGGTCCTTAAATCACACTACCTAAAATAAACTAACTTATAGTTTGGGAACTTCAATCAAATAAAATTAACATAATGAATGCAAGGAAAATAATATAACCAACATTCCATTAATTAAAATTTTATTTATAACCAAATGAAATAATACACATTTTGAATCATGCCATTAGTCTATACCACTACATTTCCTTAATGGTATAAGCCACAAATAAAGGTATTGAATCCAGTAAAGGATATCATTAAATAATGCTCTTATTTCATTACTTAAGCGATAAAAATATGCTCACTTAAGTTAATCCACAATAGTCTTGACAACCATGACTATAATAAAATGCATTGCTTCTAATATCAAGGAAACTGATCACATGAATTGAATTTCAAAGTTTTGATTCAAGTCAAGTTATACATAAATCATAGGTTATATTTCCAATTAGAAATGATTGAAAATAGTCATATAATTTGATCATAATAAGCTAATGTCAAATCTAACACATAGTAAAGTAAGAACATATATTAACTATTGACCTCCCCTCACATAAGGATGTCACTAATTAATTTATATCCTCTAGCATGTATCTCAATTCAGCTAAGTGCAATAGTGTTGTAGCCTATGATTAATCTCATTAAGAATAATTTAAAAATATGGATTCATACATGTAATGATAATCTACACCAAGTGTAACAACACCTGATACTAACCATGATCAACATAATGAAACATTACATACTAGCCACATATAAAGCATGACATCCACATAATTGATGAATTCATGTCATGATGTATTTAATTCTAGTATACAATAATTAATAATTCATATTCATAATCATTTTTAGATGCATACTACAATTAATAAATTTCATAATTATAAATATGTAAGAAATGAGATAGACTAGTAGTTAATGCCAATCAAGTTTAACACAATAAGATTATTATTGAAGGCAATGGGAACAAAAGAAAATAACTAGAACAACCAACTATAAGGTTGAATATACATATTTTCCACCATAGCATATAGTACAAAAGTGTAATAATCAATTAAAATCTTAGATACAACCATTGGTTCAAATATAACTTTTACATCTTCATGTGTATTTCACAACCATAGTTATATCACTATGTTATTCTAATGGGTGTGCAACAATATATAATGATCGAACATAACATACTGCAGTCAAAGTTACAATATAATCCATCATAAATGCATATCAAGAAATAAATACAGATGTCTAGACATATAATAACCATTCTAATATATTTATTTCTGCCACCAATAACAACCTCATATACAATACTATTATTTTCCAACATAATAAATGTAAAATACTACATAATGAAAAGAAATGGAACTTGTACATAAGATGAATAACCAACTACAATCCAACACAAATGAAAAAAATAATACACCAAAAAATATGCATATAAGCATGCCTCTACACAAAAGTATAGGGGCATTAACATAGACGATGAACACAATAAGGAGAACACCCCTCAAAGAAAACCCTATGAGCCCAACGATCAATGGCATTTACCACTCCAACCATCAGTTTGGTGGAGGGTTTAGGCTACTAGGTATGTAAGTAAGGTAAGAGGTATGTCAAATATAATGATCCACTAATAAAAATTATAAAATGGTTAACAAAGGATGAGAAAAGCAATCTAGTCAGCATATAACTATAACACTAAACCAAACCAACTGGGATAAGTAATACCGAAGGCATACCATGAATTTTTATAGAATATTATTTACACCATAAATCAGGATCTATCATATCCATTTAATAAAAATGTAAGGTCTAGTGATGAGGTCAGGATATGCCCAATAAATGTATAATAAATGACCTTATCTTACTCTCTCTTTTTATTAATTTTGATTACATTTTGTAAATTTTATTTTGATGTGAGATGAGTTAGGATGTGATTATCCATATTTTTTTGATTGTGATTCTAACATTTTAAAAGACATGTAATTCCTAACAAGTGTTTTGGAAAATTCTAGTTTTGCAATAAATCAGGTCATCATCAGGCTAATGAACAAATATGAAGTGGATACATGTTTTTAGAAGCATTGGACTCAATTTAGATTAGTTTTGAAACCTACAGAATCAGTTCTGAAACCATCACAGTTAGTTCTAAAACCTTTAAAATCTATTCTGGAACCATCACAGTCAACTCTAAAAATCCACCATACTATTTCAAGTTGTTTTTTTTAGACTTACCTCTGGAACTTTATATTTAGCTCTTGTACTCTTTCAGATAAGTTCCAAAACTTTTGCAACTAGATATGGAACTAATGACGATCTATTCCAAATGGCCGATGATCTATTAAAGATCAATGATCCCATTAAATCATGAATAGATTTCCAATTTTCTAAACTAGCAGAATCAAGACAATTATCACATAGCTGGACATCCAGCCACATCTTGATTTAGCATCTATTATGGGCACAATTTAATTCTATCATATCTATGAAATAGTTACAGCCATCAAAGCATCTATATATACAAACTTGATATAGATTATAAAAAGGGATAGAAATAAGATAGAAGATAGTAGAAGAATAGATAGAAAAAGGATAGCTTAGTATATTTGTAATACATAACATTTTTATCAATGAAATAGCCATTCCTATTTTGAAAGCACATTGAATTGTTCAAATCCTGTTCTAGGTGGAGCAAGGGCCCACTCCTCCAAAGGACTAGGATCTTCATTTTTTTTGGTATTTATATTTATATTAACAAAAGTAAATAGGTAACTCTATTAAATTCATAAATGCTTCCAACTCTTTAAAATTAATATTTGTTGTAAATTTGTTCCTGAAAGTGTTTTAGATCAAATTTTCACTTCTGTAACATATGTTTATTTCCAACAATCAATTTCATTCCTACAATGTATGTTTGTTTCCAACAATCAATTTCATTTTTGCAACGTGTGTTTATTTTTAGCAATCAATTTAATTCATACAATGTGTGTTTATTTTCAGCAATCAATTTCATTTCCGCAATGTGTGTTTATTTCCAATAGATTTGTATAGTTTAATTTCAATAAGGTTTTAACCAAGAAATCCTTAAGAAATTAAAAATCCCCCAAAATAAAAATATATACAAATACCCCTATTCAATTACTAAATTTTTATGATTCCTCTTATTGCATATAGCTTTAGACACAACCTTGGTTATATATGACATCAACATAAAGTTGATTAAATGAAGGGGATAACGACACCCAAAAATTTTGGTGCCATTGTTGGGGAACTACTAGTTAGAATTTTCTAATTGCGTGTCAACAAGAGCAACAATCATTCATTTAGTAGTTAAAGAAATTTCCCCTAATTTATGAGTAGACCATGAGATTCCATGGGAATATTTCTCCCCAAAATTTTTGAACAAGAAATTACATCATCCTCTAGTTTAAGAAAAGACATTAAACAAGAATTAGAGGCACCGTTATCTCCTTTAAGACAAAAAGCAAAATTGACATCTTTAGAATTTTTGGATCAGTCACTAGAACCAAGTAAAACCATAAGGAAGAGGATTATTTCTCAAGATCCATTAAGGAAAAGTTTGGATTCTCAATTAAGTAGTCAACCCCCTACTCTTGGCTTTTCACCATCTCCAAAACAGACCACATACCACATTGATTGGGAGAAGGAATTAAAAAATACCAAAGAAATGGAATGAGAAGCTGGAAGAGAACCTAAGAGAACCTTTACCTATCCTATTCATATTGAGAATGATGAAACCACTATGAAAAACATTTCACCTACACATTTGCCCACATTTGCCCACATTTGCCCATGTTATTTTTTTTTGAGTTTAAAGTACTCTATCAGACTTATGATTACAAGATAGATAATCAAAAAACTAAAGTTATTTCCATCTACCCTAAAGGATGTAGCAATGAGGTGGTTTATGGGATTAACATCTAATTCTATTACCAATTGGGAACAAATGGAAACTGTCTTCCTAGACAAATATCAAGATTATTGTAGAGGAAGAAATTGAAAGGAATAATTTTTTTTAAATCAGACAGAAGAAGATGAAAATATGGAAGATTATTTCGACAAATTCCTCTTTGTGAGTAAAATATGTGGATTTGTACTTCAAGAAGATTTAAATAAAATATTTTTTCTCAAAGGTCTGGATGATGAATCTAGAGAAAACCTTGATTTAATTGGTGGAGGAAACATTACTCAATTAAGAATGGACAAAATCATAGAAATTTGTAAAAACTATTCAAGAACAAGGGGTGGACCTAGAAAAGGGAAAACAATTAAAAATTTGAATCTAGATATGAACAAATTGATGGATGAACTAGCAAACTATAAAATAGATATATTAGTTCAATTAACCTCCACCATGGATGGATTGCAAGCTAAAGAAAATGCCCAACTTGAACCATTAGCCATGTATTGTCCAAGATGTAGGAAGAAGCATGCACTAAGGGAATGTCCTTTGGATAAAATGGAAGTATGTCTTGTTTGTGAATCTAAAGAACATGATACTCACACTTGTTTTCTTCTTCCACTTATAAAAAATCATCTCAAACAAACCAATACATTAGCCACCATAGAAGAATTAAATTTTGTTTAGAGACAACCTAATCAAGGATAGTTTATGCCAAGACTAGCTCCTAATCCCTAGATGATGCCATGGGTAGCTCAAATAGTACCAAAAAGTTGGGGACAACCACCTTGGGCTCCTCAACCAACATGTAATCCTTAGGATTGGTAAATTCAATCTTGGAATACTCAAGGACATCAGCAACCTTGGGCTAGTCAAGGAAATCCTTATGTTTGGCCATAACCTAGATGGAGCCCTAACAATTATGTGCAAGGAAAAACATATCTAAATTAGAACCAACAAACCATAATGGGACCTCCAACATAAATTTTTTAGATTGAAAACATAGTCCAAACCCAAATGCTAGCACAACTAGGAGCAAACCCAAGAAACAAATAAACAACTCTTGTATACAAAACATAACTAAAAAAATAGTTGATTTAAATATAATGGATTGTAAAAACATTCAAACTAGATCTGGAAAAATAGTTAGCAACCCACCTATTATAATCATTGAGATGATAGAAGAATCTAAAACCCTTAGCATAGTTACACCTAAGGAAGATGACAAATAAAAAGATAAGGAACTAGAAAATAGTTCTATTGAGATTCTATTTCCAAAAAGACTTAAAGAAACCATAAAAATTAAGGAATCTAAATTGGTACAAGAACTAATAAGATTGAATATTGAAATACCATTGTTACAATAAATTAAGGATATTCTAGAGTTGAATAAGTTAATCAAATTATTATGTTTTAAAAAACCTAGAAGAAAGAAATAGTACCCAAGGACTATTTAGGTAGATGGCAGAATTGTTGATTTATTAGTAGGGAAACTCTTACTACCTAAATATGGTGATCTTGGAAGCCCTGTTATTTCTATTTCTATAGGGAATAAGGATATACATAACATTTTGATTGATTTTGGTGTAGCTATCAATGTAATGACAATGGACACTTTGAAAACATTACCATTAATAGGAATACAATGTACTAATACCATATTGCAAATGGTACATTAGTCTGTAGCAAAACTAGAATGAGTTATTAAAGATGTGGTAGTAATGGTGGAATCATGGTAATATCCAATTGACTTCCTTATATTACAGCCAAAAGGTAAAACACTTGGTTATCCCATTATTTTGGGGTGACCATCTTAATTGATTGCAAGTCAAGTGATATGACTATTTCAAATGGTAAGAATTCTAAGCAAATTTCATTATATCCATCTGCATAACCTTTTATTGATAATCAAGCAGAATTATGGGTTGATAATCTTGATATTAATGAGCAAAATCTATCTTCTTTGGTTATGATAATATTACAGGATCATATATAGGAAATAGATGATGTGGTTAATCCTTCATTAAATAAACATCAGTCATCATTGGAGCAGTCAGGATTAGTTTTAGAACCATCACATTTAGTTCCAAAACCATCACAGTTAGCTCCAGAATCATCATAGTTAGTTCTGGAACCATCACAATTAGTTTCAAAACCATACCAATTCTCTAAAATTGAAGATAACTTCAATCTGGGGGAACAAAATTTCTCTTGGGGAGAGGAAGGATATATAGCATCAGGTTTACAAATATCAAGAGATGGTGAAGAATTTTTGGAATACAGTAGTAATGAGGAGTTTAACCTACAACAAGATAAGTATCATAACTCTTCCTGTTGTCCTTTGTCTAGCATTCTATCTCTAGGAACTTTCAGAGATGTTGTTACATATCATAGATTGTTACCACATGCCTATCCACTAAACACCTTCATGGAAACCTTTCAACAAATCAATTCATCATATCCTAGAACCAAACATGTTCAGATTCAACCAGGAAAAAATTGAATATTAATAGCTGGTTAAAGAATGATGAAGTCAAAATATTTGATGTTTTGAAGAATCATACTAAAGCATTTTCTTAGGACTATAGAGATGTGAAAGGAATCCATCCAAGTATCTGCACTCATCACATTTATACTAAAAATATTATACCAATTAGGCAACCTCAGAGAAGGATTAATCCAACCTTAAGGGATATAGTCAAACAAAAAATTGAAAAATTATTACAAGTAGGATTTATCTACCCTATCTCAGATAGCCAGTGGGTATTTCCTCTTGTAATTGTCCCTAAAAAGAATGGAAAATGGATAATTTGTGTCAACTATAGGGAACTAAACAAAGCCACCCTCTAAGAGATTATTTTCCCTTACCATTCATAGATCAAGTTTTAGACAACCTTTTAGGTAAACAGTACTTTTCCTTCTTGGATGGATTTAGTGGATAGAATCAAATTTGAATTACTGCTGAGGATTAGGACAAAACTACATTTACTTGTCCATGGGATACCTTTACTTACAGGGTATTTCCATTTGGACTATGTAATGCTCCAACAACCTTTTAAAGAGTTGTATTAGCAATTTTTGTAGACCTAACAAATCACTATGTGGAGGTATACATGGATGACTTCACTATGTATGGAGATACATTTGATGATGCCTTAAAAAATTTGGACAGAGTATTAACAAGATGTGAACAACATCACTTGTCTCTTAGTCATTAGAAATGTTTGATGATGGTTGATGAAGGGACCGTATTAGAGCACCATATTTTAAAAAGAGGAATTTAAGTTGACCAAAACAAAATCAAGATTATTTTAGACTTGCCTATTCCTCAAACTCTTACAAATATCAAATCATTCTTAAGACATGCTAGATACTATAGGCATTTTATCAAGGATTTTAGTAAAATTATTGCCCCCATGTTTAAATTGCTTACCAGGGACTATGAATTTCTTTGGGATGAATAGTGTCAACATGCTTTTGAAGAAGTTAAAGAGAAATTAGTAATTGCCCCATTATTGTAAGGACCTAATTGGGAGAAACCTTTTCACATCCAAACTGATGCCTTAAATACCTCAATTGGTGCAATTTTGGGACAAAGATATGAAGAAAGAAGAACGTATGTTATTTACTATCTTAGTAAAAATCTCACTCCCACTAAAAAAAATTAAACTACCACTAAAAAATAATTTCTAGTCGTGATCTATGCAATCAATAAATTTAGACATTACATTACAGGGTACAAAACATTTGTACATACAAATCACTTAGTAATTAAATATTTAATGAAAAAACTAGTGGTTGGAGGTAGAATAATTAGATGGTCATTACTTCTACAAGAATTTGATATTACCATTATGGACAATCCAGGAAAATCTAATGTGGTAGCTAATTTATTGTCAAGATTGACCAGTACAAGGGAGCAGGATCCAATCAAGGATAACTTTCTAGATGAAAAATTATTTTTTATTTCATCTAACACACCATGGTTTATTGAGATGGCAAATTATCTTGCAACAAGGAAGTTTCCTCCTTCTTTCACTAAAAAGTAAATAAAAAAATTAATCAAAACCAGTGCATAGTTTAAATGGAATGTTATTTAAATGTGGTTCTAAATTGGTTTTATGTAGGTGTGTAAGAGAAGATGAAATTTTTGACATCCTCCAGGCATGTCATGATGAACCAAGTGGAGGAAACTATTCAGTGAAAAGAATAGCTCACAAGATACTTGGCACTAGTTACTATTGTCCATCTCTGTAAAAAGATGTGAAGAGATATATCAAGCGATGTGATCCTTGTCAAAGGATGGGATAACCAACCATTACCAATGAAATGCCTCTGCAACCACAAGTAGTGATTGAACCATTTGAGAGATGGGGATTGGATTTTATTGGACCTTTTAATCCTCCTTCATAAGGAAAATAGCATATTCTTGTGTGTACTGATTATGTAACAAAATGGGTAGAAGTGTAAGCTTTAAAAAATACCACTGAAGAAGCAGTTGCTAATTTCCTTTAGCACATAATTATGGTAAAGTTTGGAGAACCAAGAAGCTTAGTTTCAGACTAGGGACCACAATTTATGTCTAATATGATCCAGGCCTTCATAATATATTATCAGATCAATCATTGGAAGTCATCTCCCTATCACCCACAAGCAAATGGATAAGTTGAAGTAACAAATAGAGAATTAGAAAACATCCTCACTAAAATAGTTGAAGCTAAAAGAAGAGATTGGGTAAAAAGACTACTTGAAGCTATCTAGGCTTACAATACAACTTGGAAAACCACAACATGGTTTTCACCATATGATTTAGTCTATGGAGAAAATCCCTTATTGCCTATTGAGTTTGAACTATAAACATTGAGGACAGTAGCTAAGGTGGGAATTTAATTGGATGTAGCTCAAAAGGAGCAAATCCTTCAACTCAATGAATTAGATGAATTTAGAATGGAAGCACTTCACCAGACAGAGATAATCCAAGATCAAAGGAAGTAATGGCATGATTCACATATCAAAGAAAGACAATTCAAAGTAGGAGACTGGGCATTGCTATTTGATTCTAAGTACCAACAATTCAAAGGTAAATCAAGAACTAAATGGTTGGGACCTTATCAGATCAAGTAGATATTTGATAATGGTTCTATCTAGTTACTTCCCATTGATGGCAGTAGAAGAATACTCTTAGTCAATGGACATAGGCTAAAACTTTATAGGAAGCTCCTACTAAGGATGAATTCTTGAAGTAGATTGAAGCAAGCAAAGAATTTGATCATATGGAAGAACCCATTTCTTCCAAAATGATAAAATAACCAAATGAAGAGATCCTAAATAAAGGGAAGAGAATGAAAACTAGTAAATGGCATTCTCTTTCCCCCCTAGAAAAAAAAAGGAAGAGAATGAAAACTAGTAAATGGTGTTCTCTTCCCCAAAAAATTTTTGAGATCAATTGAAAATTAGTGATGACAGTTGATCTTCTCAAATAAATGGCTAATTCAAATAAAACTTTTTCTAACTATTTTCCAACCATTTTTTAGGGATGATGTGTCTGTATGATGGAGGGATTACATCATCAAGGATGGTAATTATGTTTTTAACTTGTTAAAGGTTGAATGGAAAGTTTGTATGTGTGATTAGACTTGATTTAGAAAGATTATTATGATGAGTCATCTATTATACATCATGGTTAAATGTGCAAAATCATGAGAAGGATATTGATGATGGAATGAGTTGGTGGATAACAATAAAGAATCATTCTTATAATTGAAGCAACTGAATCCGCTAGTTTTGTAGCTGAGTATAATAGTTTCATAGCTATGTATAGTAATTTTGCAACTGAATTTGCCAAATTAGCAACCAAATCCACTAATTGTGTAGCCATAATCATCAGTTCTGCTAATACAAGATGCAATTTTCAGCTAACCTGTGAAAGATTCAAGAGTAAAAAAAAAGAAAAAAGAGAAAAAGAGAAATAAGAATGAATCATGGGAATCAAAAAGAAGTTAGAACCAAACAATGATACCTAACTCCTTGCAGATGAAGATGTAGAAAATATCTTTCAACAAGCAGGATGGATGAAGTTTCTTAGGAAATTTCCCAAATACAATGATGAATTGGTAAGAGAATTTATTATTAATTTAGAGTAAACAAGGACAAAGGTTAGGAAGGTTTTCATTACTTTTTTTGTGAATATCATAAGTGAGATGTTTGTAATACCTATAATGCATGTCCCAGACCCTATCAAAGGAACATTGAAAGACCTAGATAAAACCCTGTTGAAAGAAGGGGAAGCTGAACCCCAATATATTTATAATACAAAGAAAATCATCAAAGGAGTTAAGAGGGCCAGCTTGCCTAAACCCTTTGACAGAGTAGCATTCTAGATAGTTAAATATTTAACCTATGATGGATAATATGGGACAGTATGAGGAGAAGTCCTAAAAATCCTTATACACCTTAGATATGGAGCCAAAAAACTAGAATATATAGTAAACCTTCTAAGGTTTCTTTTTGACTCCATCCAAACTATGGCCCAAAGGTATTCTTCGGGCGTAGGAATAATTAGACATCATGGGTTAGTGAATTTGGTATGATAACACCATTTCCTTTCCAATAAAAATGGGGAAGAAATGTGGGACAAGTTTCTTGGCAAATTTGGACAAAAACTTGGTATTCCCAAAAGAATAATAGCAACTCCTCCTGCTCCTTTAGTTTATTTGAAAACTGCTACCATTGCTAAAGAAAAGAAAAGATTAGGGGAAGAGAAAATACCAAAAAAGAGAAAATCTATAAGAAAAGTTAAAATTGCAGACCCTACTATACCTTCTCAAGTCATTTCTTCTTTTGCTAAGGTTATAGAAGAACTAGTACCTATCTCTGACAATGACAGTTCACTTAGGCCTGAACAAAAGGTGAAAACCAGAAGATGTTCTAAGAGGAGATCTATGTATATACATTTTGAGGTTCCTCAAGAAAGAAAATGTCATAAAAAGTCTAAATAAAGTTTGGAGGAGTTGGAAGAACAAGAAAGGCTAGAAACTAAAGCTACTAATATTTTGGTTAGCATGGCCATTACTCCTCCTGGACCAAGCCAAACAAAAAAGGAAAAAGAAGATGAAAGATTTGAGGAGCCAATTTTCCAAGAAATGGGTGAAACTGCATTACCATCACATGCAGAAGATGAATAGGCATCCTGGAGAAGGAAATCGGAATTCCCTATGGTGGAAGAGGAATGCTTAACTCCCCAAGAACTTTTAGAAAAAGAAAAAAACCATCAAATTAAATAGGATCTATTTTTATCCAGAGTAGAACTCATTATCAAGGAAAAATATGAGGAATTGAATTTCCTCAAACTCAAGTTAGAATAGAAAGAAATGTTCCTTGCAGAATTAACAAACTAGCTCATAGCCAAGATTGAGGAATTAGCAAAAGTTAAAAGGCAACTAATAAAGAATGAGGAAAAATGTACAAGATAGACCTCTATGTCAATAGTCTTTGTATAGACTGAATTAACTTATTTTCCACCCAATCAGTTATGGGATGACACATGTAGAGAACTTAGTGAACTCAAAACATCCAGTACAGACTTGAAAGGAAAACTAGTGGAAGAAGAGAAAGCAAGGAAGGAATGGGAAGACAAATTTTACAAGAAGGAAAATGATAAGTATAAATGTCTTGTGAACTAAAAATAGTTTGTATGATGATTGAGAAGTTGCTTGCATGCAAAAGACCTCTTGTTTATATCATGTTTTTAGAAGAACACTTCATTCGCTGGGAATTGGCAAGGATAGCATGTGGCCTTCCACATGAAATAAAAGATGAAGCTGATTTCTTAGCTACCTAATCCTTTGCTAATACAAAACAGAAAAACCTATTTTGTGAATTTTACTTGTAAAATTTGATGTTAGAAATAAATACAGGTTTTATGATCAATTTGTATGTAGGAAAAATCTAGCTTAACACATTTGACTCTATTCTTCAAAATTAGATTACATGGAAATAAAGGGAGTCAAAACATTGGTCAAAGGCTAGTTCATCTGGTCTCTATATGAGAATTCATTATGGTAATCCATCCACCTTTGCTACATATTTCTAATCCCATGCATTTAATGATAAATTCAAGGGACCTTATATTTTCAGTTTACAGCAAAGCATGGATGTCTTCACTGCTTATGAAAAGGAAAATTTTGATAATATCTATGATGCATGTTTAAAAATATGGGAATTTATCTTGATGGAATTGAAAATAAGGGAAGTAATATCCCCTTCAAAGTTGATCTAGAGTTTAGAAAGGGTAAAAGCTTTATGCACAATAATTCCCCAGATCAATGAAACTCCCTTGAGCATATGGATAGGAATGCAGACAAGGCCACCTCTACTTCTCAGCCCCATATCTCCTTGGAAAAATAGAGAACCTCAACATCCCACTTAGTTTGAGGAATGGAAAAGAAAAGTAGAAGCAGGAGCAGGGTATAGTACTTATGAGTCAAAATATTGGGATATTTAAGTTCAGCCATTTAATCTGAGTAATCAAGTGGAATGCAGGATATACAATCTTAAATTTGAAGAATGAAGTTTGTAAAGGGACTTACAAACAAGTATGGGGGAAATGATGAGGCTAGGATATGCCCAATAAATGTATAATAAATGACCTCATCTTACTCTCTCTTTTTATTAAGTTTGATTTCATTTTGTAACTTTTATTTTGATTTGAGATGAGTTAGGATGTGATTATCCATCTTTTGTTGATTGTGATTCTAACATTTTAAAAGACCTATAATTCCTAACAAGTGTGTTGGAAAATTCTAGTTTTGAAATAAAATAGGTCATCACCAGGCTAAATAAAAAATATGAAGGGGATTACATGTTTTTGGAAGCATTGGACTCAATTCAGATTAGTTTTGGAACCTACAGAATCAGTTCTAGAACCATCATAGTTAGTTCTAAAACTTGTAGAATCTATTCTAAAACCATCACAGTCAGCTCTAGAACTCTACCATACTATTTCAAGTTGTCACATTTTTGGACTTAGCTCTAGAACTCTATATTTAGCTTTGGTACTCCTTCAAATAAGTTTCAAAACTTTTGCGGCTAGATATGAAACTGATGAGGATCTATTCCAAATGGTCGATGATCTGTCAAAGATCAATCATCCCATTAAATTAGGAATAGATTTCCAATTTTCTAAATTGGTATAATCAAGACAATTATCACACAACTAGACATCTAGCCACATGTTGATTTAGTATCCATTCTGAGAACAATTCAGTTCTATCATATCTATGAAATAGTTATAGCCATCAAAGCATCTATATATACAGACCTGATATAGATATAAAAAAAGAGAGAGAAATAAGATAGAAGACAATAGAATAATAGATATAAAAAGGATAGCTTAGTATATTTGCAATACAAAACATTTTTATTAGTGAAATAGCCATTCCTATTTTGAAAGCAAATTAAATTGTTCAAATCCTATTCTAGGTGGAGCAAGGGCCCACTCCTCCAAAGGACCAAAATTTTTGTTTTTATTGATATTTATATTTCTATTATAAAAAGTAAATAGGTAACTCTGTTAAATTTATAAATGCTTCCAACTCTTTAAAATTAAGATTTGTTTTAAATTTGTTCTTGCAAGCATTTTAGATTAAATTTTTACTTCTGCAACATATGTTTATTTCCATCAATCAATTACATTCCTCCAATGTATGTTTGTTTCCAACAATCAATTTAATTTTTACAATGTGTGTTTATTTCCAGCAATCAATTTCATTCCTACAATGTGTGTTTATTTCTAGCAATCAATTTCATTTCTGCAATGTGTGTTTATTTCCAGCATATTTGCATAGTTTGATTTCAATAAGGTTTTAACCAAGAAGTCCTTAAGACATTAAAAACCCCCCAAAATAAAAAAATATATATACAAATACCCCCACTCAATTAATAAATTTTTATGATTCCTCTTGTTGCATACAGCTTCAGACACAGCCCTGGTTAAATATAACATCAATAGAAAGTTGATTAAATGAAGGGGATAATGACACCCAACATCTAGCTTATTCTATTAATAAGCCAAAGAAGATTAACTGAGTGTAAAATGATTAAACATAATTGTTACAATCCAAAAAATCCAAATCAACTCAATTTATTCAAAAAGATGGAATACATATCATTGATTAATAGAAAATAAACTTGGTTTGGCTGAAAATAGCCATGCGCAGCCAACATTTAATTCCTTTTAATATTTTAACAAATCTAAAACCAAAATTATAATGTAACCTCATTAAATCAAAGTGGAATAAACTAATTATAGTTCAAGACTGATAAATTCAGCCAAAATAGTTTGAGGAAGAACCCACACCAAACAACATGTGTAAAATAGAGGTGTGCCATCAACAAGGATAAATCAGTTTCATCATAAACCAAAACTCAAAATCTGGAAAAGAGATATGCATTGCAAAGGGTATGGCACCAAGTGGCATCCAAATATTTCTGAAGCATGAACAAAATCATAAATCAGGAAGATATCAAAGCTTCCAAAAAATATATTCTTGTTTACATAAAATATCTTGCAAAACAAGCATGCTAGAATCATATATAAGGAAGGCATCAAAGCTTTAGATAAATCCATCCTCTTTACATATGATATCTAGAGAAACTAGTTTGTAAAGAATCACATAAAGGAATATGATACGCTTCAAAAAATTCCATCCTCATTTACATATGATATCTTAGCAAAACATTATCAATAGGAAATAAGCCCATAATAATAAATAACCCAATTGGGCATTGAAACTAGCACTTCTAGTTATGCAGGAGACTACATATGATATCTAAAATAACAAGCATGAATAGAATCACATAAAAATGAAGGAATCAAAGTCTTGTATAAATTTGTCCTTGTTTACATATGATATCTATCATATCCAGTTAGAAAGAAGTCACCCAAATGGGTATTAGCAAAAAAACCATTATTTTAGGGATCTTTCAAGGGTAGATCTATCAGGTTTCAAATAGTTAAAGTAGGGTTTTATAAGGTTATAATTCATTTCCATTGACTTGGTAAAACAATTCTAAAATCTATTAATTAATTAAAAATTCCAAAACCATTTAATACTTTAATCTTAGGATTTAATTCCTCTATTATTTTGGTAAAATGAAATCACAGTATTAAGAGCCAAAATACTAAAATCACCCAGCAAGTGGAAAATGATTTTTAAATTGATTTAAACCATTATAGATTCATAGGGTGGACCATTATCATGTGTTTAAGCTTATTATAATATCCATACATAGCCAATTTGGAAAGGATCTCAAATAGAGGTGAGTGAACAGTTTGATAATGCTATATCTTTCACATATGGAAATATCAAGAGAAAATGATCACATGGGTCTATTTATCTTTGTACCAAGTATATGTGCATGATGTTTCAAATCATGAAACTCAGCACAAAAAAAGTTATGCATGTTCAAAGTTGGCCTCCTAGGCAACTTTTGACATAGTTGACATTGAGGAAAAAAATATGAGTGAGAAAATTAATGGAATTATATCTTAAACGCATAAAGGTTATAAAATAATTTTTTTATATGATTGGATTCCCCTTTGAAAGGTGATCATATGGTGTGAATTTGAGATCATTCATTTAATCACAGTAAAAGTTTTTGAGGTTCAAAGTTGGCTTCTTAGATAGACTGCAACTGTTCCCATACTTAGTCAAATTTGCACTAGGTAAAGTTTGAGAAAATCTTGAGGATATCAATAAAACACATTTTTTCCAAGATGTTAGGAATTAGTGAGATGGTAATAAGGATTCAGTGTTTAATGCTGAGTAAAGGTAAAAAAGATAGGCATGTAAATGTCATGGAAAAGCACACAGATTAACTCACCTAAAAATTTTATAAACATACTTAGAAAGCTCCAAGAACCAATGGGTAATGTGAACATAATACTTTTATTTCCAATATCATCTTTTTCAAATTTGGTTCCTTCATGATTTTTATGCTTCAAGATATAAATCTTCAAAATCTAGTCCAACAAAATGAGACATTCATGTGAACATTAAAATATGCTTAGGCAATTATTCATTGGGATCTTAAAATTGACAATCATGTAGATGTCAATGATGGTTTCCTAGATGTCAAATTATGGTTTTATGGACATTAAATATAAGTAACATAAAATAGCCATTGGGGTTTAAATATTTCAATAATGGGCATGCAAACGTCAGAGATGGTTATGAGGACATCAAATACATTCCTGTAGACATCAAAGTTGGGTTTCATAAAGCTATTTGAGTTAAAAAGTGGGCCCTAATAAGATCAAGGGATCATTTTAAATTATATCATAGATCTAATGATGAGTGAGAGGTCAAAGGGTTAAAAGGATCCTAAGGCCCAAATAGATCTATGACACACATTCAATCTAGATCTAAATCCAATGGTGTAAAATGAGGTAAAAGGTCAATAGAGTTGAGTTAGTTTTGGACAGCCAATAAATAAAAGGGTGAACTCAAGGAGATTTCAACAAAGGTAAAAGGATCCATTCTTAACCAAGGCAAGGTAAGAAATAAAATAACTAGGCTCAAGCACAATCCAAGATAAATAAAGTGAACATTGTAGGATCCAGCATCACCATGAAATCTCCACAAATACAAAATAGGTCTTTCAGACCTAATATAGATAAAGGATCGATTGTTTGAATGATGAAGTGGGACCATGCATTTATTAGAACTTTGTCAACTTCAAAAATCCAAGAAAACTAATAAAGGAGATTAGTTTTCATTTATAGTAGACCTATGTTTAGAATATGGAATAGGGGTAGAATTATGATTAATTAAGGATTGTCTCATCCTTGAGAATGGCCATATCTTAAAAAAACCATCATTATAAATAGATGTGACATGGCTCGATCAGAGTTCAAGATCTAAAGATTTCATCCTCATAATGAGACCAAGTGGAATATGACATTGATGATGGATGGGATCAAAGTAGTCAGAGCATTCATTTTTTGGATTGTTTCCTTCATCAATGTAAATAATGGCTCTTAATAATGTAAGAATGATTCTTGTCTTCTAGTGCATCTTACTCAGCCAATGTGAAATATTGAAGGTAACTAGGGATTATTTAGGATTAACTTGTTGATGATGGATTAGTCTTGATTAAAAAAGGGGCATGGTGGGAAATTGATTAGAAAAAGGTGGAAGCTCAAATAATAATCTCTAATGGCTCATGGATAGATTATTTTTCCTCTCTCTCTCTCTTCCCTTTATTTATATGATCTCATTCTTTCCCATTGGGTAGGTTGTCTCTTTGGATTATGACTCTCTTGAGTCTTGAGGAGTAGAGACTCATATTTAATTAGGATAGACCCTATCAAATTTTTTATGAAAGACCTATTGAAGCAATAAAAAATTTATTTGCCTACCTCTCCTCTCTACTTTTTTTTTAGTAAAAGATGTGCACTATGGCATTGTGAAGGACAATCTTCCATGCCTTTGGTCCTTCTTTCTTGCTCATTTTTAAGTGTCTTGCATCTAGTTAGAGGTCTAATTTAGTGTTCCTTCTACCATTGATGTAGTCTTTTAGTGAGTATTGGAACTCCTTTTTCCTTCATTCATTGCTTCCTGAACCTAGCTTATGAAACACTTATGCAACTAGCTAGTTTTATGAGATTATGTGAACTAGTATTAGCTTATGCTTCCTCAATGTTTACTCCATGAATGTCAGAGCCTCATTTAAATATGGTGTGTCACATTTTTAACTTTCTTAAGATCCCTTAACCCTCTTTCTAACCCTTTTCTCTATGTAAGCACTAGTTTAAGTGAGCATTAAAGAGTAATCTAGCCTTATTAGAATGTTCAACCCCACCATAGGATACCAAAAGCATGGGGTCATTACCATTATACAACTCAAGTTGGAAAGGGCTTGGTGAACCCTATTCCAAGGGTGAAAATTTGAGCTATAATAATAGCAAAAGCATAATAGTGACACAAGATATCTCATAATTCAGCCATATAAAATAGAACCAATATCAATAATCGTTAGTCTAAGTGATATCAAAATTACTAAAACAACTATAAATTAAGTATCTGTAATGGGACATAAGTTTAGGTCATGACATATAGTCAAATTTTGGTAGATAACTACTTCAATGAATTATACAAATTATGACAAAGTAGTAAAATTAAGGATTATATTCATTTAGTTCAGAATTTATGACTATAAAAGTGGAAAATGTTATGGAAAAGAACTTTAAGGACCTATTTTTAATGGAAAAGATTAAGAAAAAAACTCAACATGATGTTCAATTTTATCAAGTTGTTTTATATTATTCTATTACTACAACACATAAAAAATAGTTTATTTTATCTATTAGGATACATACATTCACTAGCATCTGAGACTGTAATAGCTTGACGTAGTCCTTTCATCAACAAACTAGATTAAATTGTCATAAAATTAAACAAAATGGGAAATTACATGATGTTTTAATTTTGATAGAAAACCAGTAAAGGAAATAAATGTGTGAAAAATAAATTATTACTTTATGGATGAGAAAGTAGAAAATAAAGACATAAGGAATAAGAAATTAAATTTGAAGAGGATCTAGAAGAAGCATTAGAAGATCTATAACCAACCATATCCTCATGTGTAATATTAAGGATTATTACATATAAAACCATCAATATTATGGTATTTTTAAATAAGCAAAGAGTGAAAACATTAACTTATATATAAGGTACTCATAATTTCATAAATTTAACATGTTCACCATTCAATTTAACTAATTTATCTTTGCAACTAAAAGATTCAAGATGCCATTGATAATGGTCATATATTTATCTAATAAAAAAATGCCATGAAACTTAGATATAGAAATAGGGTTGGGTCCAAAAGAGAAAAAATTATAGGAACTCTCTATGTGTTTTATTATGAGTTATAAAAAATTAAATCTCAAGAATTGAAATGAAGGATCCATATATGGTGAACTCTCATTAAATATAGAATATACTAGGTAAGGTGTTTTAATATTTATGACACAATTGTTTCTATTATAATCTCAAAAATAATATGTGTTAACAATGTAATATCTTTGAGACATCATTGGTAAAAAAATGTCGGTATTTGGAGATATTTCATAAGGACTTAAAAAGATATATCATGAACATTCCATTCAACACATAATAGGGATCCAAACACCCAACACAAAATCTTATAGGTGCTAGTATGATAAAAAGAGTGAGATTGAGTAAATGGTATAGGAGATCCTAGAATAAAGTATTATTTTTCATAGTTAGAGATTCTATTATTATCTAATATTTATATTTCTTAACATGGATGAAAATTAGAGGACATGATTTTACTATAAATATTTTTAAAAATTACCATAATACATTAGTTTCATATTTTACGAACATGTGAGTTTCTAGATAAGCTACATTGATTTTTTTTTTTTTAAAACTACATCTAAGATCTAAGTATCATCAAAATATAAATATAGAGGAGGAAATTTTAAAAAATTAATAAAAGATAATTAATAATTTTTTTATTTCATTTAGTCTTATAAATACCACTTCTACATTTCAAAGTCTGATTAATTCCACATTCAATCCATTTTTAGTTAGTTTATTGATTTAATTTGATGACATAGTGTTTGAGATTAAAATAAGGGAATAAAATAACTACCAGCTGTGTAGGTTTAAAAAAATCTCAAGCAAAATGAAAATTATGCAAAGCCTTCTAAGCTTGCATTTCAAGTCAAAGAGTTGGACTTCTTGAGTCAAATTTTCTATCATGAATGAATTAGGTTGCATCCTAACAAGATAAAGGAAATTGTAGAATGTAAAGGTTCTAAACTACTATAAAACTTATTAACATTATTAGGACTTACAGGTTGTTACTACATACTTCTAAAAATGTATGGGATCATAACAAAACCACACAAAAAATAACTATAAATTGGTTCCTTCTATTAAAGTGATGCAACCATTGGATCATTTAAATGTCTTAAAGAATCCATGTGTAGTAGTCTATTCTTAATTACTCTATATTTTGTAAAAAAATTTACTATGGAATGTGATGCTTCAAATCAAGGCATGAGCAGTAGTTTTCATGTAAGAAGGAAGGTCATTTTATTTTTAAACTAGAAAACTAAAGGGCATTAAAAAATTCAATGCCATTTATGAAATGTATATATTGAGTATTTTTCATGTGGTTAAGAAATGCATACCTTATATAATGGGAAGACAGATCAAAATAATCTAGATTAATTCTTGAAATAAGGACTATCCTTAAAAGAGAAAAAATAATAGGTCATTAATTGATGCTAGGGTATGAATTCAGCTTAATTTAAAATAAGGGAAGGATAATTTAATTACATATGTAATTTGTATAACGGATGAATACCAAAAAAAAATATGTATGTCATCTTATACATATGACATGTGGATTGGGTTGATGAGTCAAATTTACGATAACAACAAAATATAAAAACATAACATATTTTTAAAAATCTTTAACAATCTCTCAGTACTTCAGATGCATTTGTATACAAATGGGACTCCCTTTATTTTTATTTTTAAATGTACTTATCATAATAGTGTGTCCCACTTTTTGGCATAAATAGGCCACATACACTTCCAATTTCTCCTCAAAATATATTGATTCCGAGTCATGGTTACAATATATATATACAAAGATGTAGTGTATATTCATTTTTACATACTTTTAAAAAATCATAATTATTTTTTAGGATTTATTTTTTATTATTATTTTTTTATAGACACATAGTGGGACATAGTATTATTATAAGGATATGTCCATATTCTTTTACAAAAATACAATCTTCAAGACTAAGCATATAGAAGAGCTCCATGTTTCAATGCTTTTGGGACATATGGGATTATTTAATACTTATCGTATGGTTAAACAAAATTTTATGGGAAGGAATCAAAAGTGATGTACAAAAATATTTTATATAATATATAGTGTGTGAATGAAACAAAGATGTGATAATTCCTACTATAGGCATTTTTTTATGTTGATCTATTGCAATCTAGGGATGGTAGGATGTCTCGATTAATTTTATCATAATATTTCCAAAAATGTCTAAGGAAAATTTTTAATCATGGTTGTGAAATATATATTCAAAACACAATCCTAGTTTTGTACATTGTGACATCATTTTTTATCTATTATGCTGTCTCAAAAATTTATGGATAAAATTTAAAAGTTACATGGCAACTCAAATATTATAGTAAGTGATGATGAATCCATATTTCATAAAAATTTATTTCTTATTTTAATCTCTTTTTTGGGTACTTAGTTGGCTTTTATTATATATATATATATATATATATATATATATATATATAATAAGCCAATTAAGTACCCAAAAAAGAGATTAAAATAAGAACACTTAAGTTTATCCATTTAAAATAGGGTTATATATATATATATATATATATATATATATATATATATATATATATATAACCCTAATTTAAATGGATAAACTTAAGTGTTCTTATTTTAATCTCTTTTTTGGGTACTTAATTGGCTTATTATGTGCGTGTGTGTGTGTGTGTGTGTGTGTGTGTGTGTGTGTGTGTGTGTGTATGTATGTATTTATATACATATATATATACACATATATGTACATATATATATACATATATATACATATATATGTATATATATATATATATACATAGATATATATATATACATATATACATATATATATATACATGTATATACATATATATACATACATATACATACATATACATATATATACATACATACATATATATATATATGTATATGTATATGTATATGTATATATATATGTATATATTTATGTATATATATATGTATGTATATATATATATATGTATATATTTATATATATATATATATGTGTATGTATATATATATATATATGTATGTATATATATATGGTACTATTTGGTTATCACCCACCATCCATCACTTAATCCACAAGACATCAATCAACATTTATGGTAGTTGAAAGGAACGTGTGCTATTCCAACACGAGGTGATTTATAGTCTTAGAGACACATTGGCCATAGCATAAAATCAACAAACTATCCAACATGTGAGAAAATTATAATTAATGTGTGAGATTGGGTCATTATGAGGTTGTATTTATATAATAAAAAAAATCATTCAAATAATAAAATAAGGATAAAAAACATTCACCTAAGTATTATTTTCCTAATCATATATTATAAAATATGGAGAATGTGGCCTAAAATTTTTATTTACCTCAATTACCTAAAATACATCTACCCTGTCAAGTTTTTTTAATAAACTCATTAGTTATATGATTAAAACACACATAAATTTTAAAAAACTTTTTAAAGAGGAAATAATTATCTTTTAACTAGAATCCATTCCCCATCCATGCCCAAAATGTGTGTGTGTGTGTGTGTGTGTGTGTGTGTGTGTGTGTGTGTGTGTGTGTGTGTGTGTGTGTGTGTGTGTGTGTGTGTGTGTGTGTGTGTGTGTGTGTGTGTGTGTGTGTGTGTGTGTGTGTGTATTAGGATGATCATTAGATTTGTTATAAATTATAAGCACCTGCCTATAGAAAATATAAGAATAGACTATCAATTTTTTGTGAAAAATATTTATAAATGGTAAAAATTGAGGACACTAATTTTGTGAAGGCAAGGAATATTACACCATTATCCTATTAATTATATATCAACATGGATGAGTAACCTCTGTGCATAATTTTTGACTTATTCATTGGTATCTTGTATATTTTTTATATATGGGTAATATTACTCATCCTTAATAAATTATGTAGTTCCCATAATATAATTAAAATATATAAAATAAGTAGTGTTGAGTATCAAATCATTATATTACTAATCATGTTCTTAATGTAAAGATTGTTGAGTATTTGCATCACTGTTCCCCATTATTATCATTCTTATTTCACTTGCATAGTTCCTACATTGTTTTACTATGTTGATTATAAATTCAAGGTGTGCTCTTAAAAAGTAAAATAAAATTAAATGAAACACACATTAATAAGAGAGAACCATGCCTGTTGCATTAATAATGTATAAAACTATTATATATTTCTATTTTTAAGATGTTATCACAAAATTAAAATTCAAATTTGGGATTAATCATCTTCACATAAAATAATATATACATAAGGATGTGGAATTGAAATAAGGTTAACTTTTCCATATGTATGTTGTAATGATTTACAAAAAAACATAATAATTCCATGTGTACCATGTTGACTAGGTTTTAAAAACTCTCAAGCAACATCATATTTATGCAAAGCCTTCTAAGCTTTCATTTAAAGTTAAAGAGGTAGATTAATTGTGTCAAATTGTATATCATGAATGAATGAAGTTGGGTCCTACCAAGATAAAGGATATCATATGGTGATTTTTTCTAAAATAATTCACAACCTATTAACATTATTAATACTTAGAAGATGCTACTAAATGTTTGTGGAAAATTATGGAAGCATAGCAACACCATAGATAAAATTATCAATAAATGGTTCTTTCTATTAGAGTGATGTAACCACTAGAGATTTTGAGTATCTTAAGGAATCCATGTGCAAGATTCTAGTCTTAGTGACTCTAAAATGTTTCATTATGAAATTTGATATTTTAAAACAAGGCATGGTGTATTTATTTTGAAATTATAAAAGTATAAGGATAGAATTAACTCAAGTCCATTCAAGAGAGAGAAATGTTAGGTGTTATTCATGTGGTTAATAAATGGATACCTTATATAATAGTTAGACACTTCAAAGTAAATATAGATCATAATAGTTGAAAATAACTCTTGGAGAAAAGACTATAATTAAAAGAGAAAAAAAAGGGATCACCACATGATTCTAGTGTATTAATTCAAGTTAATTTAGAAAAAAAGAAGGAAAACATAATTATAAATGCCCTTTATATAAGGGATGAATACAAAAATAATTTTTGCATGCCATCTTGTCCATAATACATGTTTATTGGGTGGATGAGCAAAATTCAAATGGTAGAATGATACATATACATGACATATTTTTTGAAATATTTAGCAATATTTGAACACTTAAAATACGTTTATGTGGAAGAGAGACTCCATTTGGTATAAGGATAGGATATACCCTTGGAAAAATGTGATTGTCAAACATAAGGATCTATATGATCTCCATGCTTCAACACTTGGGGACACATAAGATTATTGAAGACTTATCATAGGTTCAAGACAAATGTTTTCGTAAAGGAATCAAAGGTGATGTACTAAAATATTTTGTAAAATTTCTAGTGTATAATCAAACAAATCTACAATAATTCATACTCTAGGTGATTTTATTCATTTATCTATTCCTTGCCAATGATGGGAGGAGGTATCCAATAATTTCATCATAACATTTAAAAAATGATCCTAGGTAAATTCTTCAACTTGGTTATGATTGATATGTTCAAAACAATCCTAATTTTGTGCCTTGTGACATGATTTTTATCTAGTATGGTGACAACAATCTTTATGGGAAAAGTTTAGAAGATACATGGTAAGTCAAAGATAATAATAAGTGACTATGAACCCTATTTTTTTATTATTTAATTTGAGTAAAAGAGAGGATTTTTTGAAGTAGGGACCTAATCCTAACACAAGGCATGAATATGAGGCCTTCCATCCTAGATATACAAAAAATAACTATACATAAATGTAAATTTGTTCAAACCTACAATAATCCAAGAAATAACTAAGACTCCTATAATATTAGTAATATTTACTCCTCTAAGACTGTGAAACCATATGTAGTAGTAATAGTTTGATTGATTTATTCTATTTTTTAGCACTTAATTGGCACATAGCTCTATATATTACCTAAAATCAAATGGGAAAAATTGGGTTGTCCCACAAATGTTTTGAGGAGTGTTTTATTTTTGGTGCTTATGATGAGTAGTTTTAATGAGTTAACTACTTGCTAATAGAAACAAAATGATGGTACAACATGTTTTTCAATGTTTTATCCAAAATGTATTTATTTATGGCACTATATGGTTACCAAATACCATCCATAATTAATCCCTACAAAAAGTACATGTGCTACACCATCAAGAATTGTTTTTTAGTCTCAAAGATAATCTAGCCATGACAAAAAATTGTATGAAATAAAAATTTGACCAACATAGGAGAAAAAAAATGAAGTTTGATATTGGGTCTTTATGAGGCTGATATTTTATAATAAAAGTTCATTGAAATAAGAAAAATAAAGATAAAAAACATTCACTTAAGTATTTGGTCCTTATTAGATTTAACAAAATACTAGTAGTGTGGCATAAAAATTGGAGTTGTCTCAATTAGCCAAAATACATCTAGCCTTTAATGTTTTTGTTTTAATAAAGTTATTGGTTAACATATTATAACTCACATAAATTTATCAAACATCAATGAAGATGAAAGAATAATCTTTGAACTGGAATTGATTATATGGCCAATACATTATAGAATAAGGTGACCATATAACTTATTATTAAATGAAAGCCCTTGCCTAGGGAAGATGCAATAATGAAATATAAAAATTTCATGTAGAAACATACACAAATGGTCAAGGACAATGCTTGTATGAAGGTAGGGCATGCTACATTATTATCTTATCCATTACATTTGGATATGGATGATTACCCTAAGTGTGATAAGAGGCCTTGGTAATTTAATTTCTTACAAGTTTATTAACTATTTTTTAAAAATTACTATGATATTCTCAAATTTGAGCCTCTAAGTACTTATATAAGTAAACTTGTTTAAATAATCATAACAATATTCTCTAAAAAATGAAAATATGTTTCCATTTTTATTATATCCTTAATAAAGTTTACCCAAAATAGTCAATTAGAAGATTAAAAACAAAGTAAATAGGAAATATGAAACATGAATAGAAACTCACATGCTTAATGTGGTAAGTTGATCGACCATATGATGTAAAATTCTATTGATTTAATTTTTATCTACACTTCATTTGAAACTCATCTCTTTCAATTGTATTGAGGTGCCCAAATCTTGTTTATGACAAGATTCTTCATACACAACCTAATAATAGGATATCAGTGTTGGCTACTTAAATAGGAGATCCACTTGTTGGATTTATACATGATGCTGAAATTGAGGGCACCCCCCCATAATTACCTTGATATTTTTAAATGAGTGAAGATGTTGCTTATGTGCACTTTTGGAGACAACCATTTTCTTCTTATGCATCCATCAAGATATCAGCTACATAGTTTGATTTCAATGATGAGTTCAGTGTAGATGCCATCGATCTAGATGATAATATGTTAAGGCAAAAACAAGCATAAATGTTGTATGTAGTTATATATGCCACAAATATCTAAATAGGAGATCTAGATGTTACATTTATAGATTTTTTAAGTGGCCCCTTATCTTCATCTATTCAGATAGGAGATCTAGATGTTGTTCCACATGCATCAAATATCCATCATACTAGATGTGAGGGAACACCCATTATGAAAACATCATTACTTATATATTTTTATATTCAAATAGGAGATCCATATGTCATAGTTCAAGATGCCACAAATACACATCATCCTTCAAGTGAGGGAACACTCATTATACAACCATCATTGCCACTATGTTCTTCAACTAATAGAGATTATTGCATGCAACAATGATGAAATGGTTATAATGATACTGGTAGTAATTATTTAATTTAGGATACATGCTCAAAAATATCAAATATAAATATTTATTATCCAATTCCTTATCACTCAATGTAGACATTAAATGTACTAACAATAAATTTACAATTGAGGTTTTCAAGAATCGATGATTATATTTATATTTTTTAGATGTGATATATTTGTTTAATTTTTATTTATGCAAAAAAAAGGTTGTGGTTCTTTAAAATAATTATAGATAGATTTATTTTTTACTTTAGTTAATTATTGGATTAAAATTCTAGATATCTATTTCATTAATTATTAGATAAATATTTTAGATGACTTGAGTTTGCCATAAACATGTGGATATTATATTTATTTATACTATATAAACAACATCAACTTCATTCTTATTCATTTTCATCATGGGGAAGCAGAGGTTGGAGATTGTGTATGTGGATCAAGATGGGAAACACCACACTCATTTTAAGAAGAGACTCAATGGAATCTTCAAGAAAGCTCATGAGCTTTTTGTTTTATGTGATGTCCCCATTCATATCTCTATTGAAGATGAAGATGAAAACATGTTTTTATATCAAAAGGGGTCACTTCAAGTGGATTTAATTACATTCCACATTTTCAATATCTATGATCATGTAGCTAAAAATTTGTTGAGGATAAAAAAAGGAAAAGATCAGTTAACTAGTGATCAAATCTCAGTAGAGGTGCAGAAAGGAAAAGGTCCATTGTCATCCTCAGTCATAGCTATTATTCCATATGAAGATGATGTAACCATCAATGATAATTGAGGACAATAAGGAAATAATCACATTAGAAGTGCCCCATTAGTGTCAGATACTCAAATATGCTAAGATCCACTTGTTGGATTTCTTCATGATGTTGTAATTGAGGGCACAACCCCATCATTCACTCCATCTTTTCCAATGAATCAAGATGATGCTAATATGCAGTTTTTGAGATATCTAGTTTCTTAAACAAAATATGATTTAAATGAATTCCCTTTCAGTGGAGATTTCATCAACATGGCAAATATAATATTTGATTTCAATGATGTAATCCTTTTATTTATTTCATTCAGTGTATATGCTATCGATCTAGATGATAATATGTTAAGGTAGGACCAAGCCCAGATGTTGTATGTAGTTTCAAATGCCACAAATATCCAAACAAGAGATCCAGATGTTGTAAGTGGCCTCATATCTTCCCCTATTCAAATAGGATATCCATATGTTGTTATTCTGCATGCATCAAATATCCATCATGTTAGTTGTTAGGAAACACACATTATGAAAACATCATTGCCTCCATATTATTTATTTAATGGAGATTATTCCATTCAAGAATGGGAGTTTATTTTTATGTGCTTTATGATATAACAAATCTAAAAATTTATAAGCCAATTCTTGATGGATCAATGTACCCAATGAAGGTATTAATTATAAATTTGTCACGCTTTTATTAAATAATCTATTTATTAGTTTTTAGATATTGGGTTTAGTTTATATAAATTTGTGTTCTTGGTTGACATACATCTAGAAAGGGTAGTGGAGGCTCTAGATGCTCTCTTTCTTCTTTGTTTATTTGGTAGTACCTATATTTTATGTGGTGGGTGAGAAATAAACCAAGCTTCCATTCTTCATTTGAGGGATTCAATCCTCTCCAAGAGGATTGATATTTTAGGTTCTTTATTTAAAGTCACTTTTCCTTTTTTCTTCTCAAACTTAAGATTTAGAATGTGATCTAAATCAGTTTTTGCCCACTTATATTAACTTTGTTCTAACACTTGTTCTTCATTTGGAAATTTATAAAGATCCCAAATATGCTTCAAAACATCCACATCATATAGCTTTACATTTTTTAGTACCCTCTATTATATACTAAAAGGTAAAAAATGTTGGCATGATAGGTGCTATATGGAAGGTTCTTGTGTAAATATATTTAGTTAGTGCAAACCAAATTAATTGTAATAATTTTTAGTCACCCTTAAAACTTTGGTAGATGTCTTCCATTGTTAGTGGTAGATAGGTGTTATAAAGTTGATATGAGTCCATTTAAAGAGAATGGAATACAATTAAATGATTAAATATGCATGTAAAGGCATCATGAAAAGATGTTCATTAAATTGGTATCAGGAGAAGGGATTTTCTACATGTAGAGATATAATTTAAAGTGGTGTGAGTGGCATTGTCTTTTTTTGTGATTTCTTGGAGGCCATCAAAATGTGTCATGAGATGGAAAATATCCATCATTTCCTCTGAGCAAAGGCAGGTCTAACAAGACTTCTCAAGCATGCAACCATAATCTACCTAAAAGGACATTGAATTTGGTGAGTAAAACTACATAATGCATTTCTTGGAGGGGACAATAAGAGGGGAGTAAGGATGATGCCATTCCTAAAATTTATTAATTATAATGTGATTGACTATGTTTTATGAAAACTAGACTGCATTTCAATGTGTGTTAGATTAACATGCTAAAATATATTTTTACATCTTTCAATATTACCCCCTTTTCCATTAAGGCTGCATTTAAAAAATTATAATTCAATCATTTTGTATTGATTATAGACTATGTTTTACATTTTGCTAATTAAGATGCTACTTAACTACCTTGTTAGTCCTCTTATTTGTGTTTTGTTTTGTTTTATCAATTTTTATTCATATTTATTTGGCTATGTTTTATTCTGGATAAATTGATTTGGATTTGTTTTATCTTTATTTTCATGGTTCTTCAAATAATGGATTAAATTGTTTTGTTTTTAGTAATATAATATAATACACATTCCCCATTGAAAAATCAAATGATTCAATGATACACAATAGTTAGTAGATTCATAAAGACAAATATATAATATTTTTGGGTAGAATCTATTGATAGTTGGGATTAATGTAATGAATTAATTACTATCATTCTATTCCCAAACTACCATAAGCTAGTAATTTGTATTTAAATATTCAATTTTAACAGTAATATTAATGAGGTAGACTTTGGCATCTATTAAATTAAAGAGAATAACCATGAATTAATAATAGTACATATTAACATATATAATTACATGAAAATAGTCATAAATATACAGCCGCAATCAATTTGGATTTGGTTATTGTTTGAAGCTCCATGAAAATTCAATTTTATCCAACTGAGATTGGGTGGATGTCACAATGCATTTTCTCGAGTTTTGTCATTACTCATGTCCCATTAATAGGGAATAGTTTTTTATTTTTTATATACATATATTTTAAATATAAATGTTTTTAATTATATAGATTGAATATTTAAAAAAACACATTTATTTTAGTGAACATAATCACTAATTTTATTACTAATTTTTTTACCAATCGAATCTCTTACAAATTTTATCCTTCACGAATGTGTTCTCTATATTAATTTTTAATAGTGTTTTACATATTATTTTAGTTTATTTTTTGAATTTATATATTTTTTTAAATTAGTGATAAAGTTTCCAAGTAATTACCAAGTCCCAAATATGGGTCAGAATTTTGGGCTACCAAGTAATTTTTGAGTATGAATTTTTAAACTATGGTGTGAGTAATATAAGAGGTCATCTGAACATGGTTGGTCACTTGAGTAGAGAGAAGAGATAATTGGAAGAGAGATAAGAGGCTAGACAATCAACAGTTTGGCCATATAAACTAGTAAATTGATCATTCAGGAGAGATATGCCTTTCGACTACTCATTTGGTTATTTTGGGTGAGGGGAAAACCATTTGAGGAATTTAATTAGTTGTCTAAATTAGGTTGGTTTTTCAAGGCTAAGAATCAATTGTATAAGGAGGATGTGATTTTCTTTAAGGTGCAAGAGGAGATGACATTGCCACCTAAATTAATTTAGGCCTCAAATTTCATATTCTAGCTTAGAACCCAAAGGGTTGGTCTTTCCAATAAATTTTTTTGAGAGGGAATATGACATATTATTTAGGCCCACACATATGTCATATAATCAAGAAACTATTTTATTCTCAAATAGGGCCATTTGATCCAGCCCATATAATGGTCAACCAGGTTGGAGACAAGCTCATCCAACATTTCCTTTGTTGTACTAGACCATCATACTCATCTTATTGAGTTGTAATTGGTTATTTTTTTATTGGATAAGTTTAAATTTGAAGAATTTAATTAAAAAATTAAATATTTAATTATTTTGAGGTAGGGTGATCATTAGATACCACTTGAGTAGCCCAATATTTCCAAAAAGTTATGAATCTAGCTTTTGTGGTGATCCAAGATTTAGGATTCAAATGTAAAATGGGAAAGTACAAACCAATTATTTCAAAGGACATGAAATGGAAAGGTTTTTTTATAGGCATCAAACAAACAAAGATGATGGAGAATCCATATGAATATTTATATGTGACATTAGGTGTAATGGCTACTTTTCAATGGGAAAGAAACATGATCCATCCATGTTGATCATTCTCACTAAATCATAATTTTGACATGCCTTGTCATGAATCCTATCAAATTAATTTTTATAAGGGTTCTAACGATAATTCCTAGGCATAAGTTCTTACATTGTGTAATCTAATGATATTCATAGGGTAAGGGGATCATTAAAGATGAGGAAGAATGGTGAAATATAATTAAGTTTACCATAAAGGAGCATAATGGTTTCATTAGGGAGTATTACATTCAGTCCTTGGTAAACAAGTTGAAGGATTCCATTCATTTAACATGTAAATAGAGGACTCAAGATACAATACATGCATATGAAAAATTTGATATGTTTTTAAGTGAGTTGGTATGTAAGTTCTATTACATAGATTTACACATTTGGTCAATGAAATACTTTTATATGTATGGTAGAAAAATCTTCTTTAAAATCAAGATAAATACTTCCTGATGAAGATTAAGATATTACTTTCTATAGAATTTAAAGGACTCTATATATTGATGTAATGTGTAGATTTATTTCCTTATTATGTGATGCTCTTACACTCAAAAATAGAGGTACTTACCCCTTATTGTTTATAAGTGGGGAAATCTACAGTGTATTATTGGGAGCATTTAGGAGTGGAGGTTGGCCACTTCAACCATTCAAGGTAAAGATGTAAATGAGTAAGACTACCATTATTCTAGGTGATGACAACCGATTACCATGAAAGGATTACCAAAGATAGAGGTTGAGGAAGAAGAGGTTGAAAGAGCCTCCATTTTTTAAGAGGTAGAGGATGTGAAGGTTATTGAATTTGATGGTGATAAATAAATATAAAAAATAATTTTTATATTATAGGAGATGAAGCTTTTGGCATCAAGAAGGAGACACAATAAGTGCATCAACCTAGCAAGGAAGCCTTAGTTACGTACTTGATTCCTAGCCTATTTATTTTTTTACTTCCAATATGCTTAGTTATTCTACTTCATTTCATAACAAAAAAATGGAGACACACAAGTTAGCTTGTCTATTTCCAAATCTTCATTTTCTTTATTAGACCATTGCTTTTGATCTCAATCTATTTTTTTATAACAATTATCCATGACTATTAAACAAACACCTAATGTGGGGTTGATGTAGTTGATAGTGTGGAAAAATTTGCTAGGTCATGGTTACTAGATGATATTCAATATGTGGCAAGTTCACATATTCATCTTAGTGTATTAGATGTTGAAAAGTAGCATAAACCCATGCAACCTAGGTTTAATGTGTCATAGCCAAAACCTATTGTGGGGTAGCCTAAGAGAGGCACACACCAACCACTATGTCTAGGTTTCCACATGGATCATTTGATAAGTACAACATGTAATGGTTTTATAATAGTTGAGACTTTAGTAAAGACACTTGTGTCACATGATGCATTCAGTCCATGTAACCAAGGTTGGATAAATAATTGATATTTTTTGAAGGATTCAGAAATTAATTAATATTAGGAAATAAACACACTATCTATTTAAATCACATCATTTGATGAATTAGAGATCACATGCATATAGTTGGTTGAATAATGTTCATGGTATAAATATTAACATGTGAAATCATTGCATAATTACCTTGATTGATAAAATTCATGAGTTATATGTTACTAAATGAGGCAAAAGATAAGAATTTTAAAATAAGAAGTATCTTCCAAATCCATAGTTTTGGAGTTACCTCATGGCAAACAAGTTAAGGAAGATGATATCAAGTGTCATGGGTGAAGTATGATTGCATGGAGAGGGTTGTTGAAGACTAGGCTTATTTATATGAAGTATCACATGCATAGTATGTTTCATCTATAATGATAAAATGGAAGCAAAAATTAAAATGATTATAAATATTTTGAAAAGTTTTCTATGTGAATGATAATTATATCAAATTAAAAAGTCTAGAGAACTTGATCTGATTGCAAAAGTAGATGAACAAAAAGGGAAAATTGAAAGAAAAGATTAGAGAAATGGAGACAAGTACAGAAAAAGGTGTAGAAATGAAAGAGATGAAGGATGAGGATAAGGAAATTGTTAAGAACCATAGTCACCAAGAAATGTTTATGGGTATAGTAGGGGTATGGTGATCCCAATTTTTCCTAAATAGAGTATGGGGTACTTGAAATGGCCAAAAAAAGAAAGGAAACTATGAATATCAAATTTCAAAATAATTATAAGTTAAAAATAAATTAAAAGCATTTGATAAGGAGGTATCAAGGAGAGCTCTCAAGAATTCACTCTGATAGGGTTTTTTCATGGTTTGTATATACCTATTTCTATTTTTGACCCCCTTATGTCACACCTTAAAGTCTACAAGATTTATCAGTGATGAAGCAAATTAATTTTACTTAGTGAATTGCATTTTGGGCAAGTAATCCATATATTAATGACTTCTTCATGCTTGACTGCATCTATTGATACAGAAGACAAAGCTAATGGCACCCAAATGAGCTTGTAAGATTTTTCAAAAAGTTTGTGATGAAGTAATTACTCTACAACCCCTTCTAGAGCTAAGTATTCCTATTAATATTATTAAATAATTTTGAAATTGATATGAAAATTATTCTATTATTACTTATTTTTTTGGTCACATCCCCTTAGAGGATTACCTCCATAACTAACTCTATAACCACTGGGAGCCACCACTTGGGTCCATCTCTCTATAATATGTAGCCTTACCAAAGGTTTGTTTTAAAACCTTTAAGGAGCCCTCTAAAACTCACTAATTCTTGCAAATTCCAATGTTTGCTTCCTTCACAAGTGGATTATGATTTTGCTTCCCTAGTCTTAGGATTTTAAGGTTTCTGACAATGTCACCCTTCCTATCCCTATCTAGGTTAAACTTCCCAATTTGATAGTTCAACTTTGGGATTTTATCCCCCAAATCATCACTCCTATAAGATGAGTGGTTATGATTAAACTAGATAAGTGGTTCTCCCCCCCACCCAAATAAATGAGTTGATGTAGAGGTTGACCTCTTCAAAAAGCTAAAGGAGTTCATTGAAATCTAGGTTGGTGAGACCCAGGGGTCACAAAAGGTTGTTTATTTTAACATTCCTGACACTTACATCCATTATCATGCCTTAGACCACTACATCAAGGATTTTCATTGCATGGGTCAACCCAAGCCTCCTTAACTTCCTTCTCAGACTAAGAAGACAAAACCAAAATACCAAGATGATGGTTGGACCATAGTTTCCACTAAATGGGTGTTAGTACTTAAGCTAAAAAGCACATCTCAACCACCACTTTATGAGGATTCTCCTCTAGTTATCACACCCTCTCATGGGACCTCCTTTTCACCCCCTTTTATCCTGACTCCTCCTAACCCTTAGAGCATTTTTACACCCTCCCAAAATTTTAGCATTCCTTTGGTTAGGATTCACTTGAAAAATGATCATTATCCTACTGGTTTTGTATCCCACTTTGATAAGGAATTGATGCTCCTCAAGAGGAACATGATTCCAAATATTGTTACATTGTAGGTATTATAATTTCTCACCCTCACTAGCACAATAGATGTGTAGCATTGGTTAATTTTCTAGATGGGCAAGGGGAGATTCAAATGGAGGACCCCTCCCTATGAATGTATACATTGGCAAGAATTAACTCAATGACATTTAAGAGAGGGAAATTTTAGATAATATTCATGTGGTTAATAAATGGATACCTTTATAATGGTTAAACACTTCAAAATAAATATAGATCATAATAGTTAAAAATAACTCTTGGAGCAACGATTATAATTAAATGAGAAAAAACAATGGGTCACCACATGATGCTAGTGTTTGAATTCAAGTTACATTAGAAAAAAGGGAAGTAAAACATAATTACAAATGACCTTTCTTTAAGGGATGAATATATAAATAATTTTTTTATGTCATCTTATCCATATTGCATGTTGAATGGGTGGATGAGGAAAAATTTAAATGCTATAAAGATACATATACATTACATTTTTTTGAAATCTTCAGCAAGCTTTAAACACTTCAAATACTTTTACATGGAAGAGGGTTTCCATTTGGTATAATTATAGGATATACCCTTGTAAAAATATAATTTTCAAGCATAAAAATCTATAAGAGCTCCATGTTACAACACATGGGGAACACTTAGGATTTTTGAATATTTGTCATAGGGTCAAGATAATTTTTTTTTTTGAGGAATCAAAGGTGATGTACTAAAATATTTGGTAAAATTTCTGGTGTATTAAAAAACAAAGGGACAATAATTCATACTCTAGGTAATTATCTCTATTGATATATTCCTAGCCAATAATGGGAGGAAGTATCCAATAATTTCATCATAACATTTCCAAAATGCTCATAGGAAAATTCTTAATCCATGCTGTGCTTGATATATTAAAACAAATCCTAGTTTTGTGCCTTGTGACATTCTTTTTATCTATTATGGTGATAACAAAATTTATGGAAAAAGTTTAAAACATACATGGTAAATCAAATATTTTTGTAAGTGATTGTGAACCCTATTTTTTTATTTTGGGTAAAAAAAGGTTTTTGATCTAGGGACCTGATAGTAAACATGAGGCATGAATATGATGTCTTCCTTCCTATATATACAACCAAGACCTCTACATAAATTAAATTTTTTTCAAACTTATAATAATACAAGAAATAATAAAGACTTCTCTAATACTAGTAATATTTACTCCTCTAACACTGTGAACCCATATTTACCAGTAACATTTTGATTGATTTATTTTAGTTTTTAGGTACTTATTTTGTGTCTATCTCTTTATATTACCCTAAATTATATGTAAAAATTAAGTGGTCCCATAAATTATTTAAGGGGTGTTTTATTTTTTGTGCTTATGATGGGCAGTTTCAATGAGTTAACTACTCACTAATAGCAAAAAATGGTAGTACAATATGTATTTCAATGTGTTCTCCCAAACATATTTATTTATAGCACTACATGGATACCAAATACCATCCATAATTAATCCCTAAGATTTCAACTGAGAGTTAGATCATTCAAAAATTACATGTGTTACACCATCCAAAAGTGTTTTCTAGTCTCAAGGATACCCTGGCCATGGCACAAAATTATATGAAATAAAAAGTTGATCAATGTAGGAGAAAAAAATTAAGTCTTATATTAGGTCTTTATCAAATTCATATTGTATAATAAATTTTAATTAAAACAATAAAACAAAGATAACAAACTTTCACTTAAGTATTATGGTCCTTATCATATCTTTCAAAATATTGGCAATGTGGCATAAAGAATGGAGTTATCTTAATTAGCCAAAATACATCTAGCCTTTCATGTTTATTTTTTTAATAATTTTGTGATTGATATGTTCAAAACACATTCCTAGTTTTGTGCATTGTGACACCATTTTTAGTTATTATGGTGACAATAAAATTTATGGATAAAATTCAAAAGTTACATGGTAACTCAAAGATTATAGTGACTATGAGCCCATATTTCATAGAAATTTATTGCTTGTTTTTTTCTATTTTTTGGGTACTTAGTTGGATCATATATATTTATATCACCTTGAATAAATCGGTAAACCTAAGTGTTCCATAAGTGATTTGAGGAGTATTTAAATTGTTGTTCTTATGATAAGTAGTTATAATGGATTAAGTAGATTCTAGTAGTAGAAATGGTGGTCCAACATCTACTGTTTACAATATATATATATATATATATATATATATATATATATATATATATATATATATATGGTACTATATGGTTATGACTGACCATAAATCACTTAATACCTAAGACATCAACCAATATCTATGGTGGTTGAAAGGCACATGTGCTCCACCAACAAGAGGTGATTTATAGTCTTAGGGACACCCTAACCATGACATAAAAACAAGAAGGTATTCAACATATGAGAAAATTATAATTTAAGTGTGAGGTTGGGTCATTATAAGGTTGTGTTTTATAATTTAAAAAAAATCATTTAAACAATAAAATTAGGATAGAAAATATTCAAATAAGTATTATTGTTCTAATCACATATTATAAAATATGGGAAATGTGGCATATAAATTTCATTTGCCTCAATTAGCTAAAATACATCTAGCCTTTCATGTTTTTTTAAAAAATTCATTGGTTGTATGATTCAAACACACATAAAGATAACACAACTTTTTGAAGAGGGAAGAATTATCTTTGAACTATAATCCATTCCCCATACATCCCCAAAGATTCTACATCCTAGGATGATCATAGGATTTTTTATAATATTTACAAATGGTAGAAATCAAAGACACTAATTTTATGAATGTGGGGGCATAGTACACCATTATCCTATTCATTAAATCTCAACATGGATGAGGAATCTATAGGGTGTATAACATTTGACTTATTCATTTGATATCTTTTATATTTTTATATATGGGTAATAGTAGTCATCCTAAAGAGAGTATGTAGTAATACTTATAAGCTTTCTTTAAAAGTCAAAGGGGTGGATTAATTGTGTCAATTTTTATATCATAAATGAATGAATTTGGATCCTACCAAGATCAATTATATGTTATGGTGGTTTTTTCTAAAATAGTTCATAACCTATGAACATTCTTAAGACTTAGAAGATGATACTAAATCTTTGTGGAAAAGTATGGAATCATAGAAGCACCACACATAAACTTATCAATAAATGGTTCCTTTTATTAGAGTGATGCAACCAATATAGAGTTTGATTATCTTAAGGAATCCATGTGCAATATTCTAGTCTTAGCGACTCTAAAATATTTTGTTATGGAATATGATTCTGTAAAATAGGGCATTGTGCATTTATTTTGAAAATAGAAAAGTATAAGGCAAGAATTAGCTCAAGGCCATTTAAGAGAAGGAAATGATAGGTATTGTTCATGTGGTTAATAAATGGATACCTTATCTAATGGTTAGACACTTCAAAGTAAATATATATTATAATAGTCAAAAATAACTCTTGGAGCAAAAACTATGATTAAACGAGAAAAAACAATGGGTCACCACATGATGTTAGTGTATGAATTCAAGTTAATTTATAAAAAAGGGAAGGAAAACATAATTATAAATGCCATTTATATAAGGGATGAATACAACAATAATTGTTCTATGCCATATTGTCCATGTTGCATGATGATCAGGTGGATGAGGCAAAAATCAAATGGTGGAAATATACATATACATGACATCTTTTTTGAAAGTTTCATCAAGCTTTGTGCACTTCAAATAATTTTATGTGGAAGAGGGACTCCATTTGGTACAAGGATAGAATATACCCTTGAAAAAATGCAATTTTCAAACTTAAGGCTTTATAGGAGATCCATTATTAAACACTTGGGGGACATTAAGGAATCTTTAAGACTTATCATAGGGTCAAACAAGATGTTTTTGTTAAGGAATCAAAGGTGATATACTAAAATATTTGGTAAAATGTCTAGTGTATCAACAAAAAAAGGTACACCAATTCATACTCTAGGTAATTTTATTCATTGATATATTCATAGCAAATGTTAAGAGGAGGTATCCAATAATTTCATCATAACATTTCCAAAATGTTCCTAGGAAAATTCTTCAGCTTGGTTGTGATTGATACATTAAAAAAATTCCTAGTTTTGCGCTTTGCGACATCCTTTTTGTCTATTTTGGTGACAGTAAAATTTATGAAGAAATTTTAAAACATACATGGTAAATCAAATATAATATTAAATTCTTATGAACCCTATTTTTTTATTTTTTATTTTGGGTAAAAAATAAGGTTTTTTGAACTAGGGACCCGACCATAAACATGAGACATGAATATGAGGCTTTCCATCTATTGGGACCAACATACCCCATTATTTTGAATTGGAACCCCTGAGAATCCCTCAGATTAAAATATGGAAATTTTATCATGTCAAGTTCTTTTATAAAATTTGAAGATCATCCACTTTTTCTAAGAGATAAGCATGTATGGTCTTAATTTAATTTAATATGTACTAACATTGATAATGAAGTTCATTTGACTATTAGTTGTAGGTTTCATGACATGCATCTCTAAGAAGTCTACATCCCAAAACCCTAACAAACCCTTGGTTCAAATTTGAATAAAGGTGGGAACCCAAATTAGCAGGAATCAGTTTTATGGACTTAGATATAAAATGCATATCTTAGGATTAATCATGTTTCTTAACATGAATTAACTAAAAAACATGACCCCCTTCATTATTTTCCCCTTTCTTAAAGTTCATTATGGTCTAACTAACTGTCACTGTTTAAGGTCTTTTTATATTCCCCAATTTAGCCTAAGACTTTAATATTAAGGCCCTGATGTGTTAATTAATACCATCTTGACCTTAGTATTAATGCCTTAAGTGTAAGTTTTTATTCCCTTCATGGTTCTAACATTTAACTTCCTCATGCTTGGCAGGATCCTATAGTTGTTGCTTTATCATGGCATTTGATTGAATGGAGTGAAGATAATAGAGAACTTTGGCTTAAAAATCCTACATCTTAGATAATCTAATGATCCACACTTACTCACAATGACTCAATCAGATGGAACAAAGCATAATTTAAAATTGAAAAGGATACAAGGAACCTACAAGATGGACATGTAACACCATTACATTTGAGGACTAAAATGAAAAGGGAACCACTTAACAAGATAGCCAATCAAGATCAAGTCTCTGGATCATGATCCCATAGTTCTTGCTTTATCATAGGATTTTATCCAATTGAGTGAATTAACACTGAGACACTTGGAGGACTTGAGGAGATGCCAAGTGGCATCCTCACATTTGACACTAAAGATTTTGGTGAACTTAAAATTGAGGTTAGTGTGACCATCATCCAAACATCCAAAAAATGAACCTAACACCTACATGATAGTCAATTTTAAGTCCTCTAAAATGAAATGTTCACTAGTTTAAACGTGATGTCCACACAACCATCAACTAATGCTCATGAAGGTGTAATTGACACCCATGAGACCATCAATTTTAAACTGATGAAAACTTCTTACTCAATGTTCAAATGATGCCCCAAAACCTTTTTTACTCTAAAAGTGGCTCACCAAGCTAAGGGAAATGCTCAAAATATGTCCAAAATAGAAGTCATTAATTTTAAGAACACAAATATATGAAAGAAATATACCTAGCCTAAGTTTATGATTCAAGCATCCACATTGTATTTTACATAATGGACCTTAAACCATAGACTTACCCTATGTAAAATGTAGATTATCATTTCATTTTGAACCTATTTTGAGCATGGTTTGTGACACATATCATAAAAATTTTAGCCTAAAGTTTTCATTGTGTTTTCTAAACATAATACATACATTAACCTAGAATGATTATACCTTGATCCATTTTAAATCATAACCTAGGTTTAAATTACTTAGCTTAAGGCTTGTCATGTGCTTAATAAACATGAAATAAACCTTAGCCTAATGGATGTAAGCCTAAGTCATGATTTTTAAAAAGTGTACTAACTTAATGTTTAGGCATTTTCATAGATCAATAGTCTATGATTTATCACTAGATTTGATCCAATGGTGTGAAGGTTCCTAGAGACTTTTTAACAAAACCTTGAGAACTCATGGACCCATCACATGGCTAATGACTATTTGACAAAGGACTGAGATAAGATTTTGAACATGGGGAAGCTGCATGAGTATTCCAAGTGTCACAACTACAATACTTTAGAGATAGGAACCAATTAAAAGATAGGGGCCAAAATCATGATCAATAGTTCATGTTAATCTAGGATTTTGATCCTATGGCATGAAAAAAAGAAGGCATTTTAAATACCAATGGGTATTGTTCAAATGACATTTATTGAAAATTCCATGAAAGATCTAGCCCATTGCCATATAAGCTCCATGTAGGTATAAAAGGACAAAACTAAAGATCTTATGGGATTGAAAACATAAAGGTATAAAGTCACGGGTTCAAATCAAATTTAGAGCACGTATAAGCCAAATCCTGGATATATTCTACCATTAAAGCTCCAAAACCTAGGCCTTACATAAAAATAAGCCCAATTGGACTTAATTTTCTACAATATAATCAAAGGATAACTTAATTGTGTTTATTATCACAAGAGAGCACTCACAACAATTATCTATAGTTTGATGTGAGAAATTGACAAAGACAAGGATCATGGCAACTAACAAGCAACAATTAAAGGAAGAGGTCAAGCTCTATTTGATGACAAATAGAGAGGTTTAGGTATTCAAGGATATAGAACTTAACCTCAGTACATTAAACATTTATGGCATCAGGAATTAGTCTAAGATTTTCTTTATGATATAAGAATTTCAGCCCATCTCAAAGGAAGAGTAAAGAAGTGCCACTACTAATAGATGACATAGTGATCTGGTTGCAATCCAAATGGTCAACCTCCATCATGCCATGGAAAAACCAAAGGTATTACACCATATTGATGTCCTTGTCCCCATTTTTATATATTGTAGGATTAATATTGAATGGATTATTAGGGAGGGTAACTCAAAAGAGGGAGCATATATTTCACCTATTGCTTTTGAAAAGTACTATAAGCTCCCTCTTCCCCATATAGACCTTTCCAATATGAGAGAATGGACCAATAGTCATGACTTGGACTTTATCCTCAGACCTTGGCTCCATTAAGGGCCTCACAACTTTAGAACCCTTGATGGAAAAATCCTTATCATCTAATTTAGAGAGGGTATTATGGTGATAATGAACTTATTGAACAAATATTTTGGTTCCCCTTCAACTACTTATGTGAATAAGGTTTGGGTCTCATATGTACACTTCCTAGTGGAAGAAAAACTTACCCGTCTAATTGGATATTTGATCAACATCTTCCTTGCCATGTAATTCATCATCATTAAGATAAATACCTCCAAGCAATTATACATGATGTCTTACCTACTTGACATGATTTTTGCTTCAGTCACCTTCCTTAGCATCAAGAATTGGTCCCTAGAGGGTAAGACAACCATCTCACACCACTATTCTAAGCTACACATCTTCAAGTACAATAATCACATGTTATTTATTTGTGAATGCATTTTCTTAGTAATATTTGAGGCCATCATAGGTGTCCCCATGCCTAGGCTTCATTACCTCATCAAAAAGTGTGTGGAAATGATCAGGGATGTATGGTACTATCCTAATTGCATAGTCATCAAGATAAAAGGAATAATGTACCAACCTTACAAACTACCAGTGCATGTCTTAAATAAACTTGTTGAGTAGGATATTTCCTCCCAACTCATCATTAGCATTGACAAGGCTTGTAAGGAAAATATGAAGGGTCCATTTCACCCCTTCCCATTAGACATTGTGAAAATCATAATCAAAGACTAGAAGCTGGTGAAAGTTGTGGTCACACACAAGAATTCATTTGGATTTTAGTTACTCAAAATATGGGATCTAAGGAACAAATTAGGAGAATGTTTAAAGGATAAAAATCTCAAGCTTGATTATGTACACCAACTGGGTGTCCATGACACCATATACATCAGAGCGAAGAACTATAGGTAAGTTTTAGCCAGGATCTAAGCCACAACATCAAGCTAGAGCATAGATTGGTCAAGGACAACAATCCATCTTAAGAAATATTGAAAATTAACACTTTTCAATACCATTTACTACTTGGGGAATATAGGATATCTCATGAGCAACCTCAGCTAGAGTAATCATATAAATCCCAACAACAAGGTGAGAAAATTTAGGATGATCAAGGCAAAGGAAAGGAGAAGGTTAGAAAATAAATATTATAAGAAAGACTTGGATAAGTACCCTTACCTTTAATGATGTAGTAGAGGTCACCTTCCCTAGTCTAGTATGTTGACATGATAGCCTTAGATCCAAAAGGGGCACTTGATGGTACCCTCAAGGAACTTGTAGAATCTTATGGCTTAGCAGGAGAGGAAGACCCCTCAAAGGGAACAATAAGAAAAGAGTTTATTCCTATGTCACCTCAAGAGAAGAGTAAGGTATAATTGGCCTTCATAGATTGACTTTCAATCATTCAACTACTGAAGTCAATCTCTTAAGTGATGAATTTCTAGTCCATGGACCAATCATTCTTGAGTAGTTCATCTATGGAAAATTGAAAAATATCCCATCTCTCTCCCACTTGTGGGCCATGACAAGGGTTATTGTGGATGTGCATGATGATATTAAGCCTTGGATAAAGGATATAATGAAGGAGTAAGAATAGAAGAGAATTATGGTCTACCAAGGATCAAGAGGTAAGAAGATGGATGCTCCAAGAGCATATACTAGCTTAAGAGTGAAGTTTCCTGAACCTCACCAGTTCAAGGAAATAATTACCATAGTTCATTTCAATTTTGAGACAATAGGATTAGAGAGGATAATGTATAGGGCATCCATGGTTTGGACAAAAAAATTCACCTTCCAAAAGGTGGAACATTTTGTAGGTTTGACCCTTCTTGTAGGAAAATAAATTTTTAAGGATGAAATACATGAAGAAGATGTGAAAATCTCGATAGAAGTACAATCACAACAAGCCAAGGTTTGAGTCTAGGGTTTAAAATAAAGGATCTAAGATTTGGAAAGGGAGAAGGAGAACTTGGAAACTTAGTCAATCTTATCAGTACTAGATTCCATGATCAAGATGTTTGACAAGTCATTATATGACATGTTTGAGGCATTAAAGTCAATGAATATGAGGTAGAGTGCATTATAGGACCAAGATACATTAGCCAAAGACCTAGTCACCCAATGGCAAGCCTCAAAGGATAGGATTGCTCAGCTCCTCAACATTCAAGCAAAGAAGTAGATCCCAAACTTTAGAACCATAATTATGGGACACCTAAGCATAATCTAGGGGATTTTTATTGATAAGGTTCATAGATTGAGTACTTGTCACACTAAGGTAATTAGGCTTCTAAAGTATAAAAAAGAGATCAGTAGTAGAACTAAGTAACTTCTTAGGACCATGTTTGTCAATCTTACACAACCTAATTCCCTTGGCCTAATTAGTGATGAAGATTTCAAGCATAGGGCCACTTTGGTGACTCAATAAATCCAAAGGAAAAACAAAGGCCAATCTAGGTAGGATAACAGCAAGGGATTGGATATGATATTCAATGCAGGTGAGATGATCGATGAAGCTAGAATCATCAAGGAGGCCTTAGCTAAAAATTATAAAGAATTCAATGATATAGAAGACCAAGAGGAGGAGTGCATAATGAATCCTATTATGGATCTTGACCTGGTTGATGAGCAACATGAGAGGGCTATGAGCATCATCTAATTATAAATAGGGGCCCCACCAACAAGTTAGAATAATATTCTATTCTAATGGAAATTAGGTAACATTTTATAATAAAATATTCCATTGTAAAGGCATATGCTATTTTTTTAGCATATTTGCCTCTAGGTCAGTATGATTTTGGAAAGCACACGTATTATAGAGCTTATAAGGACAATTGTCCTTACTTTTGTACACTTGTATTTTTTAACTAACTGATATGTTACCTATTCTTCCTATAAAGGCATGTGTCACTATTGTAAAAAGAGAGATTTATGAGCAACTTTATATACTTGAAGGATTTAATAAAATCAATTAATTTTACAAGGATTGTCCATTTTGATGTGTTAATTACCAATAAATATTTTCTCTTAATTATTAGTAGAAGTCTTGAATTTGAAGTGTCTTTGAATTTTGAATAACATTCTTTAATCATAGGGTTTTTGATTTGTGCCTATTCTAGATTAGTTGAAAGATCTTAGGTTCTACTTCATTTCATTTTCCTTTGTATTCAGATGTGCAATACCTATTTGATTATAGTAGTAAATCCCTAAAGTAAACCTGGTTCTTATGATTTTCAAATGTTTTCCTCTAAATTTTTCCTAATATATAGTGAAATTTTAGCTTAGGATGTGTTTCATTATATATTTGTTAAATTCATATTCAGTTACCATTAATATTTTTTCATAATGTTTAGGACTAAAATTGCTAATCACTTATTTCTTTTCTACCCTATCCTTCTCTTTTCCCTCTTGTTTTACACCATGATCACTTTAGTTTTAGCCACATTATAAATATCCATTTAGATTAGTCTATATCTTAAAATAGGAGCATAATTCACTAAGGATCAAAAATGATTCTTGAATAATGGGCCAAGGTGGCTCCCAACCACTAAAATTATATAAATATAATGGAACAATTATCTTACTCTACTACTATTTCATTATAGACAACTAGATTATCAAAACCTACAACTCATGCTCTGAAGTTTATAAGTTTTCAAATGAGAAATGTTATTTAAAAACTAAGGGAACCTATGGTACATTTAGAAGCATCAAAAGGATCACTCTTATTGGTGCTAGAAGGAAGGCCAATTATTTAAACCCTTACTAATCTTAGCCTTGTTTCACCTAAAGATCAGTATATCTTCATGTTTTTTAGTGAATTCTTTAGTTAAAAATATAAATACCATTAACCTTTGGTGTTTTCATCACATATTTATTCTTATTTTAAATTTATTTGGGCATTAATGTTTATTTCTAGTAAATTTGGCTTTAAATTTGAAAATTCATAATATTTGAGGTTAGAACGGTTCATTTTGATCAAAGGTGGGCATACCTTTCATAGATATGAGTTCCTTTAGACTTATAATTATAAAGATAGACCATGTTTATGTATTTGGGCAAATATTTGAGATAATTCAATCAAAGATCAATGTCCTTTACAAATTTTCATACCACCTTTACAAAATAAGCTCAATGTGTAGGTCTAACTCTTGTTCTATGCAAAGTTAACTTGACACATCATATTTTAGGAAATATTTTTGAATTTCAAGCTAGAATTGTCTAGGATCAGGACAAGATCACACTCAAAAACTAGAGAAATGTTTACTTGAACTTGAGGTTCATATAAAGGCTAGATGTGACAAAGGTATGGGTAGGAGATCTAAGTCTCTTCCAAATTCACCAATTCAAGATACGTATGTCTTCAACTATCATCTAGGTATGGCATGGATAGGGGATTCCTCAATTAATGTTTAGGGGATAGTTCATGATCTTACAAGGAACCCTAAGAAATATCTTCCTCCATTTAGTCTAATAGGTATAGTGACTATTGAGGAACATATAAAATATTTGAAGTCTAATTTAATATTTCTTAATGTTGTGCATGAAGATGTGGCATGTAGGTTGTTTCCATTTACTTTTAAAGATGCCACTTATTAATGGTTCTTGAATTTGTCTAAAAACTATATCACAAGTTATAATGATTTCAATAATGTTTTTATTGATCAATTTGGTAAGATTATTAGTCCCTATGTTATTTACCATTAATTCACTACTATTAGAAGGGATGCTAGTGAGCCTATTAGGTAATTTAATGCTACATTTCAAAACATGTATAGAAAAACCATAGAACCTAATAAGCTTAAATATGTTCAAGCTTTAGATATCTACAAAGATACAGTGGATCCTATGACCTATGTATTCTTGAAAATATCTATCCTAGTTATAGCTTCATTAACCCAAGCCTATTTTGAATCAATAATCATTAATGATCAAATGTAGCCCTAGGGTAAAAGGATTACTTAGTCCCAAATGTGAACCCATAAATGCCTATGATGAACTTATTATGAAATAATAACCAAAATCTCCTAGATTTAAACCAATCCCCAAATCTGATCTAGTTGCCATTAAGTCATGCAACTCCAAATCAAAATATGGGATTCTTGACTCATCCCACTAATGGATACAACCCAAATGATCAAAGAGATTTGTTACCATCTACTAATAATAAATAGGTACATAATTTTGAAACTCCCAAAAATGAGAATGAATCCATCTTGAAAATGGTTAAAAAATTAAGCACTAATTTCCTTCAATTGTAGAAACAAGTGGACAATATTGGAGAACACTCTAGTAGGAGTTTCTCATTTCAAAGGTTTAATAGACCAAATAATAGTTTTTAAAAGGATAGTTTTCATAATAATAAGGATAATGAACCATCTTCCAGTAATAAGAATATAGATATTAATCTTACTAACACTGAATTACTTGATTATTGTAGAGTTCATTGCACATCCAAGCATGGGGAAATTGATTGTATAGAATTATGAAAAGCCTTTGAGGCCTTCCAAGAAGAGATAGACACATTTGAAGTGGTACCTAATAAATAAAGTGTTGCAATCACCTTTGGATTTAAGCCATCTAAGCATGCCTTCATGGAGGACACCTTTGATTTCCCTTTTTAAGAGGAAAATGAAATTGATGAGGTCCCTAAAGAGATCCAATTATTTCATTAGTTATTTAAGAATACCTATCCCTTGAGGAATAGAGAACAGAGGCAACCCTTTACTACATCAATGCCTCCAAACAACTTTGGAAATCCTCTTGACACATCTTCAACTAACAATCCAGAGCCACCAAAAGGGAGTACTTCAAAAACCACTGTTGAGATTCATAGTTCTTTTGAAAAAAATGGTTATAACATATTTGAGGACATGAAAAAAATAAAGGCTAATATAACATTGCATGAACTCATGTAGATTATAGAGCAAAGGGATATCTTATCAGAATCCTTGTCAAGAAAGCATAGTCCCTTTAAGACTGATCATGCTAATGTAATAGTTCATAAAACCAAAGTTGATTCTCCTCATTTCTTACTCACTATCAAGATGTTTGTTAATAACTTGCATAATTTCTTGATATATTGAGGAGCATATACTAATATAATTCATGTAGGAATATGCTAGAAACTTAGTTTAACACCTATAAATTTTGATAGGGTTATTACCCAATTAGACAAATATACGGTTAAATTTGTAGAAGAATTATTAAATGTTTATTTGCAACTAGCTTCCAAGTCTAGGGTGCAATAATTTATTAATATTCAAGTGGTTAAAATGCTTGATGTTTATATAATCTTATTGAGTAGCGAATGGACTAAGGCTTTGAATGGTTACATGTCCATAGATTGTTCACATCTATGGCTACCTTGGAAAGGTGTCCCCAATCAGATTAGAGTTAAGAGAGAATCAAGAACGAAGCATATGATAACTAAATACAATGCTTATTAATGAGAGGGTCAACATAATAGACTCAAACTTGGGATTTTTCACCCTAGAGGATACCAAGGTATGTGATACTAATGACGCTTATATTATTCTTGGATTGTGGAATTTGTAATTTGATGGTGTTAAGTGTAATGTTGGATCAAGTTTTGGTATTGTTTTAACTAACCCCATTGCAAAAAGGTACCATGATTCTTATAGGCTCCAATTCCCTTGTACTAATATTATCACTAAATATGAAGCCCTTATCCTTGGATTACAATTTTCTATAATAAACAAGGTCAAAGAATTTATAGTTTATGGGGATCAGAACTAGTGGTTAACCAGATTAAAAGAAAATACCAATGTAAACTTTCATATTTAAAAAGGCATAAGTTCAGAGTTTGGGATCTAATTGAATCTTTTAATGCCTTTAAAATTACTTCCATCCAAAGGGAAGAGAATCAATCAACTGATTAATTATCATTTACTATAGCTAACCTCATGCCCAATCATGATTCCCCTAATCTTAACATTAAACTGATTCCTTGTCCTTTAGCGTTAGATAATATTAACCACTTCCAAGTCTTCAATGATGATAAATAGATATTGGATTCCATGACCAATTATAGATCATTTGATGTTCATATCATTGATGAATCTGATGGAAGTACATTTATGGAAGATAAATTTAATGATAAAGTCATTCAGCTGAGTGACAACAAGATCCCAAAGGGAATGATTGCTTTAGAGAAACTGTTTGATCAAGACAAAGTTATTGAGGCTTCTAAGGTTCCCAAGGTAAATGATAATGACTATAATGTTATTAATATAGGCCTTCATGACCAGACCTGGATGGTAAATGTTGGGAAGACATCCATAAATGTTGAAAGCAAGAAATCTAAGGAACTTCTTTCCCAATACAAGGATGTCATAGCATGGTCTTATGATGACCTAAATATCTTTGATCCAAGGGTCATCACACATACTATAGCCCTTAAAGAAAGATGAAAACCTTTTAGGTAGAAATAAATGGATATAAAATTTGTCCAAGAACCCATTATATTCAAAAAAATTAAGAGACTTATAGATGTTAGGATAGTCTTTCCCATCATGCACTCTACCTAGGTGGACAATTTGGTGGCATTCAAGAAGAGGAATGGTGAGATTAGGCTTTGTATAGACTTAAAAAAATTAAACAAAGCATCAGAGAAGGATAAATACCACCTTCATTTCCTAGACCAAGTAACTTAAGTTGTTTTAGGATTAGCCATGATGTCTTTTATTTATGTCTTTTTAGGTTACAACCAAGTATTGGTTGATAGAGAGGACAGGATGAAAACAACATTCACAACAAAGTGGGGAACCTTCACTTATAAGAGAATGCCCTTTAGAATAATCAATGCAAGAGCCACCTTCCAAAGGGCTTTAAACCATGCCTTCCAAGGCCTCATTGGTAAGTGCATTATCATATATTTGGATGATCTAATAGTTTTTTATACAAATAGGGAAGATCATTTCATGAATTTATAAGTTTTTGAAAGATGTAGAAGGTATGGCATTTTTTTAAACCCTAAGAAGAGTATCTTTTGTATGACTGAAGGGAAATTATTAGGTCATGTTATAACTAAGTATGGGATCACTATAGATCCTAAAAAAGTGGAGGCCATATCTAGAATAGAACCTCCAAATAGTAAAAAGGAGCTAAAGTCATTTTTTGGTAAGATTAATTTTGTAAGAAAGTTTATTTTTGGTTTTACAAAAATAGTCAAACCAATGAATGACATGCTCAAGAAGGACTCCAAAGTCACATGGAATGAATATTCTATAAAAGCATTAAATGACATCAAGGAGGCCATTAGTTAAGTTCCAATCCTTATAAGTACTAAATTTTTAGGGGACTTCTACCTCTATTCCTTTACATCTGACCACACTAAGGTTATAGTGTTAACTTTAAAAATTCAAGGGTGTGACCACCCAATAGTTTCATGAGCACAAATTTCAAGAATGTTGAGTTAAATTAGTCATTGATTGACAAATAAGCATATGCATTAGTCAAGGAAATTTAAAAATTTAGGCATTACATCCTTATAAATAAGGTGCATGCCATATTACTTGACCTTGCTACCAAACCTATGTTAAGTTAGAATGAATTGGGATAACATAGAGGTAAGTAGATGTCAATCTTGTAGGAATATGAATTAGAGATGAAAATAAAAAAATTGGTAAGGTTCCAAGGTTTGATTCAGATGATTGCTAATACTAACCCTAAACTAAGTATTATGTAGGTGGATCAACAAAACTTTCAATTATGTGAGTGGTATGACCTAATCATACATTTGCTATTCAATGGTACTTGTCTTGTAGGTCTATCTAAGGAGAAAAAAAGGGCATTGAGGATAAAGATAGTCCACTACTTGATCAAGAATGGAATCTTGTATAGAAATAACTTTGAGGGAATTTTCTTGAGATGTGTTTCACAAGAAGCCACCCAAATCATGAGCACCTTTCATGAAAATTTGGCAATGGACATCCATCTATGAAAATAACAACCCACAAAATTACTAGAGCTAGCTATTATTTGCCAACTATTTTTAAAGATGCTCACAAGCATGTGAGGGAATGTCATTCCTGCCAAATTTTTAGCACTAAGGAGACAAAGGTATCAATGCCTCTATAGCTAGTCATGATTAAAAAACCCTTCTATCAATGGGGGTTATAATTTGTTATAATAATCAACAAGGTGGACTAAAGCTATAGCCACCAAATAATGTATAATTGAGGAAGTGATCAAATTCTTAGAAGAAAACATATGTACTAGTTTTGGGACCCTAGTATCTCTAGTATGTGATAATGGATTTGCCTTCATATCTATAGAGATGACCGAATGGGTTTATGATAATGACATCACTCTCAAGTTTGCATCCAACAATTATCCCTAAAGGAATGGAGTATCTAAGTCAACAAATAAGAACCTAATGAAGGCAAATCAAGAGGTATACTGAAGACAAACCTAGGACTTGGCACAAACTCCTAAAATTTTCACTTTAGATTGATAGGATAAGGATCAATCAAGCCTTAAGAGCCTCACCATTTTTGTTGGTGTATGGAGAAGAACCCATCTTTTCTATCACTCTCAAGTTTCCCACATATAAATTTATGCAAGAATACATTAAGAAGAGGCAAGAGCTAGCCAATTCTAGATTGCTAGATATAATTCATATGGAAGATACAAGGGAGAAATCCTTTGATGACTTTAGTAGAAATAAAATCATAGTCAAGAGATGGTTTGATAAAAGATCCAAAATCAAAGTGTTCAGACAAGGAAACTTGGTTCTTTGGGATAAGGCATATGAGGTTAAGGATAAGCATGGAAAATTCGCACCCTTATGGATTGGCCCATATTAGATTGTAGAAACATTGGGAAATAACACTTTCAAGCTCAAAAATATAAAAGGATAAAAGTTTACATTTCCCATCAATGGGTAATACCTCAAGCATTATTTTTCTATTACTCCTCCTAGGGTCTTCATGGATTAAATCTATAAGATATTTATATTAGTGGGCTAGTTAGTTTCCTTTCAATTTTTTCCTTATTGTCCCTTGTTTGTATAGAAGCATGTATATATTCTTTTATTTTGAGTTGATTCTTTTCTTTTCTTGATTTCTATTATGTGTTGTTTTCATGTTGCTTTCTTCTTTGATTCCAATAAGTCTATAAGGATAATCTTGAGCTCATAAGTTACGAAGTTTGCTTGAAAACATGCGCCCCCCCCCAATTTAGGAATGAAGGTATGATTCCCATATATGGAGTAACCATGGATATGAAATATAAATCATGATGTTATATCTTAGAGATATTGAAAAAGACCAATGGAAAGGCTAATCATTTCATTAGACCTTAACCATTATCATGACCTCAAACTAGTTTTAAGAAGACTTACACTTGGGGAGTGGAGACTCAAACTATTAGGGTATTCCCCAAAATAACACTTTTAACATCTTTGCCTAGGATAAGAGTTAAAACCATAGATGATTTTCCAAAGATCAAATACTTAACCAAATCTTAAAACTTGGCTATCCTAGTTCCCAAGCTTGCTGAAAGCATAAATATCTAAGAAAATACAAAAATAGGATACAATGCAAAATCTAAAGATTTTTGATAAAGGTGATTTTTGTAATCTCCATTGAGGCTATGGACACTTGACTGATAGTGGAGCAAGGCCATGAGTGGAGGAAAAGGCATCTTTGTTGGGGTTATAGATGTCTGGCTAGTAGCAAAGCAATGCCCAAGCCTTCCCTAAGTTAAAACATGGTTCATAATGAACATTTCAGTATACTATAAGTCAATACAAGTAATTGAGGACATGAAACTAGATGTTATTTATTGAATACCATGGAAAATAGTAAGTGAAATCAAAGTACACATGCAGTTTGAGTATGTCCTAGTATTTGACCTCAAGTCTACAAGTGTAAGGTTTGTTTCAACCATAATCTGATCCAGAAGGTGGTTTTGATCAAGTGAAGTGGATGACCTAATCATTTATCTAAACCTAGAGTTTATAGGTTCTAACATATTTCTATGTCTTCCCCATGAGTCACTATTCGTTGGGACTAACATACCCCATTTTTTGAATTAGGACCCTTGAGAAACCCTCAAAATAAAATATGGAAATTTTAGGATGTCAAGGTATTTTATAGAATTTGAAGATCATCTAATTTGTTAATAGATAAGTATATATGGTCTTGATTTTATTTAATCTAGAATAACATTGCTAATGAAGTTCATTTAACTATTAGTTGTAGGTTCCATGGCATGCATCCCTAATAATTCTACATCTCAGAACCCTAACAAACCCTTGGTTCATATTTTCATAAAGACAAGAACCCAAATTGGCAGGAATATTTTTTATGGACTTAGATATAAAATGCATATCTTAGGATTAGTCATGTTTCTTAACATGACTTGACTAATAAAATTGACCTCCTTCATTATTTTCCTCTTTTTTTAAGTTATTTATGGCCTAACTAACTATCATTGTGCAGGGTCCTTTTATACTCCCCAATTTAACCTAAGACTTGAATACTAAGGTCCTAATGTATTCATTAATACCATCACAACCTTATTCTTAATGCTATAATCCTAAGCTTTTATTACGTCCACGGTCTTAAAATTAACTTCCTTTGGATTTTCAAGACCCTATGGTTGTCACTTTATCATGATATTTTATCAAATAGAGTAAAGATAACTAGGAACTTTGGCTTAAATAGCCTGCATCTTAGATAATTTGATGATCTACAATTACTCACAAGGATTCAATCAGGAGAGAAGTGTAATGAAAAAGTTAAAAGGATATAAAGAACCTAAAATTTAGACATATGACACCATTACATTTGAGGACTAAAAGGAAAAGGGATCCACTTGACATGATAGCTAATCGAGATCAAGTCTCCAGATCATGATCCCATGACTATCACTTTATCATAAGATTTAATCCAATGGATTGAATTAACATCAAGACATTGGGATGCCACATATAGGTGCAAAGTGGCATCCTCACATTTAACACCAAATATTTTGACGAACGTAAAATTGACATTCATGTGATCATCATCAAAAAATAAAAAAAACTAACTTGATGCCTATGCAATCATCAAATTTAAGTCCACTAAAATTAAATTTTCACTAGTTTAAACTTGATGTCCACATAACCATCAATTGATGCTCGTGAAGGTGTATCTGATGCCCATGAGACCATCAATTTTAAACTAATGAAAAATTCTAAATTAGTGTTTAAATGATGTCCCAAAACCATTTTTACTCTAAAAGTGGTTCACTAAGCTGAGGAAAATGCTCAAAATATGCCCAAAATAGATGGCCTCAATCTACAAAACATAAATATATTGAAAAAAATACCTAGCCTAAGTCTATTCTTTAAGGATCCACATCGCATTTTTCATAATAGAGCTTAAGACACAAAATTTACCCTATGTAAAATTTAGATTATCATTTCATGTTGAACCTATTTTGAACATGGTTTGTGACTCATGGCATAAATATTTTAGCCTAATGTTTTCGTTGTGTTTTTTAAACACAATGAATACATTAGCCTAGAGTGTTTATACCTTTACCACTTTTAAATCAAAACCTAGGTTTAAATTCCTTAAGCTTACGGTTTATCCCATGCTTAATAAACATGAAACAAACCTTAAACTAAGGGACATAAGCCTAAGTCATGTCTTTTAAAAAGTGTATTAACTTAATGTTCAAGCATTTTCACAAATCAATGGTATGTGATTTGTCACTGGATTTGATCCAATAGTGCGAAGGTCCCCAGAGACTTTTAAACAAAACCCTGAGAACCCATGGACCATCACATGCCCAATGATTATTAGAAAAAGGATTGACATAAGATTTGAAACCTGGGGAAGATGCATGAGCATGCCAAGTATCATGACTACAAGACTTTAGACCTAGGGACTAATTAAAAGATAGTGGCCTAAATCATGATCAATGACTTGTGTTAATCAAGTATTTTGATCATATGGCATGAAATAAAGAATGAATTTTAAATACCAATGGCTAGTGTTCAAATGACATTTATTAAAAATTCCATGAAATATCTAGACCAGTGTTACATAAGCTCCATGTAGGCAGAAAAGAACAAAACTAAAGATCTTATGGGCCTAAAAACGTAAAGTTATAAATTCAAGGGTCCAAATCAAATATTTATCATGTATAATCCAAATCTTATATATCTTCTACCATTAAAGCTCCAAACCCTAGACCCTATATAAAAGGTAGCCCAAATAGACTCAATTTTCTACAATCATTCAAAGGATAACTTAATTTTTTTTTTAGCACAAGAGAGATTTCACAATAATCATCTATAGTTAGACATGATAAATTGATAGAGACAAGGATCATGGTAGCCAACAAGCAATAATTAAAGGAAGAGGCTAAGCTCTATTTGGCAATAGATAGTGAGGGTCAAGAATTCAAGGATACATAATTGGACCTCATCACATTAAACATAAATGGCACAAGAATTGTTATAAGCTTTCCATTATGATGGAATAATTTTAGACCATATCAAAGGAAGAGAAAATAAATGCCACTACCAATAGATGACATAATGGCATGGTTGCAATCTAGATGGCCAACTCCATCATGCCATGACAAAACTAGAGGTATTGCACTACATTGATTTCCTGACCCCCATTTTTTTTGATTGTATAATTGATGGTCAATGGAGATTTGATCAAAATCTTCCTTGACAAAAACTTCATCACCATCAAGAGAAATGCCTCCAAGTAATTCTACACAATGTCTTACCTACTTGACACCCTTCTTTCCTGAGTCACCTTCCTTAGCGTCAGGAATTGGTCCATAGAGGGTAAGACAACCATCTCACACCACTATTTTAATATTCACATCTTCAAGTAAAGGAATCACATGTAGTTTATCTATGACTACTTTTTCCCAATAATCTTTGAGGCCATCATAGGTGTCCCCATGCCTATGCTTCACCCCCTCATCAAACAATGTGGGGAGATGATTAGGGACATATGGTATTATCCTAATTTCATAATAATAAAGATAGATAAAATCATGTCCATTCTTAAATACTACAAGTGTATGTCCTAAATAAGCTTTTTGAGTAGGAGATTGCCTCCCAGCTCATTTTTGGCATTGAAAAGGCCTGCAAGGAAAAGAGGAAGGGTCTACTTCAACCCTTCCCATTAGACATTGGGAAAATCATAATCTAAGAATAGAAGTAGGTATAAGTTATGCTCACACATAATAATTCATTTGGATTTCAGCTAGATGAAATTAAAATGTGAGATCTAAGGAATAAAGTAGGAGAACATTTAAAGGACAAAAAGATCAAGATTGAGTATGTACACAAATTGGGCATCTATCACACCATAAACATAGGAAATATGAACTATGGGGAAGTGTGGGCTAGGATCCAAGGCCATAACATCAAGATAGAGCATATATTAGTCAATTACAACAAGCCATCTAGGGAAACATGGAAAATGTACCCTTTATAATACCATTTACTACATGGACCATCTGGAATAGCTCATGAGCAACCTCAAGTAGAGAAACCATAACAACCACAATAATAGGTTGAGAAAATTTATGATGATCAAGTCAAATGAAAGGAGAAGGTTGGATAAGTAATATTATAATAAATACCTAGATAATGACCCTTGCCTTCAACCATTTAGTAGAGGCCACCATTCCTAGTTTAGTACATTGACATGTTAGCCTTAGAGACAGAAGAGACACTTGAGGGTGTCGTCCAGGAACATGTTGAATCTTATGGGTTAGGGGGAGATGAAGACCCCTTAGAGGTAACAATAGAAAAAGAGATAATTCCCATGGCACCTCAAGAGAAGAGGAAGATATAATTGGCCTGAGTCCCAGTAGAACCAAGGAAGAAACCTAGATTGACTTTCACTCATCCCACTAGTGAAGTCAATCTCTTCAGTGATGAATTTATAATATATAGACCAATCATTCCTACTATTTCATCTATGAAAAATTGACAAAGATCATATCTCTCTCCCACTCATGGGCCATAAAAAGGGTTGGTGTGGATATGCATGATGACATTAAGCCTTAGATAAAGGCTATAATGAAGGATTAGGAAGAGAGGATAATTATGGTCCTAGGAGCATCTACTATCTCAAGAGTGGAGTTCCTTGAACCTCCATAATTTAAAAAACTAATTACCACAATTCATTTCAATCCTAAGACAACAAGCTTAGAGAGAATTACAATTAGGAAAACCATGCTTATGATATAAGAATTCACCTTTCAAAAGGTAGAACCTTTTATAGGTTTGACCCCTATTGCAGGACAACAACTTAGTGAGGCTACAATACATGAAGAAAATGTGGAAATATTGATATAAGCTCAATCATAACAAGCCAAGGTTGGAGTCTAGGGTCTAAAACAAAGGATCCAAAATTTAAAAAGGGAGAAGGAGAACTTAAACACTCAGGTAATCCTATCGGTATCAGATTACATGATCAAGATGCTTGATTAGTAATTCTATGACATGTTTGAGGTAATAAATTTAATGAAGATGAGGTAGAGTGCATTAGAGGACCAAGATACATTAGCTAAATACCTAGTCACCCAATGGTAGGAATCAGAGCATAAGATTACTTAGTTCTTCAAAATTCAAGCAAAGAATTAGATCCCAATTTTTAAAACCAAAAATATGGGACACCTAGCCACAATCTTGGGGATTGTTATTGACAAGTTTCAGAGCTTAAATACCTAGCACACCAAGGTAAATAGGCTTATAAATGATGACAAAGATCTCATTAGTAGAATTAAGAAAGTTTTTGGGATGATGCTTGTTAATATTTCATGGCCTACTACCCTTAGCCTCATTAGTGATGAAGAGTTCAAGCATAGGGCCATTTTGGTGACTCAAGAAATTGAAGGGAAAATCAAAGGCTAGTCTAGGTAGGATAACAACAAGATCTTGGATATGATATTCAATGTAGGTGAGAGGATAAATGAAGTTAGAAGCATCAAGGAGGCCTTGGCTAGAAATGACAAGGAATTTGATGAGCTAGTATAACAATTAGAGGAGTGCATCATGAAGCCTATTGTGGATCCCAATCTAGTTGATGATCAATATGATAGGGCCATGAGCATCATCTAACAACAAATTGGGGCCCCACCAATATGTTAGAACAATATTCTATTCTAATAGAAATTAGGTAACATTTTATAATAGAATATTCCATTATAAAGGCATATGTTAGTTTTTTAGCATAGTTACGTGTAGGTCAATATGATTTGGGAAAGCACATGTATTATAGAGCTTATAAGGACAATTTTCCTTACCTTTGTATACCTATAATTTGTAACTAACTGGTATACTTCCTATTCTTCTTATAAAGGCATGTATCACCATTCTAAAAAGAATTAGTTTTTTTAGTAGCTTTATATACTTGAACCAATTAATAGAATCAAGGAATTATACAAGGATTATCCATTTTGATGTGTTAATTTCCAATATTGATTTTCTCTCAATTGTTAGTAGAAGTCATGAATTTGAATAGTGTCTTTGAATTTTGAATATCATTCTTTAATCATAGTGTTAGGTTGTGGAGCTAAAAGCTTCAACTCTTTGCAGACAGAAACTGAAGGTTACTGAAGATCCAAAAGCACCAACATCGACAGCATGACCGACATCGGTCATGACTAGTACAGAAGGAAACCAGTGATAGCAGAGAGTCAGTCAATGTTGGTAGCACCAGGCAAGTAGGGACCGACGTCGGTCACCTGTGTGTTCCAGAACTGTTCGTTGCACGAACAGTTAGTTAAGTGAGTGAAGTGTTTGCATGTAAAGGCTAGTTAGAGTCTTGAGCTGCATGGATAATTGTCTAAATTAAGATTCTAAGTTATTTTTTAAGTCTGGGATCTATTTATAGACCCATTGGCATGTATTGGAATGTGTGCTAGTGAAGAGAACAAAGTGTATGTTTCTCCTAGTTCCATGTATGAGCTAATAAGGAAGGCAAGGAAGATCCTTCCATTGTAAGATCATTGAGTTGTAGGGTGTTGCAAGCTCATAGGAGATCTACATGTGTGAGTATGGTCTATTGAATTGTATGTTGCAGATTCATGAGAGATCAACTTGAAGTACTATAGAGTGCTTGGTGAACTGGCAGGGTTATTACTGACTAGTTGGAGAGGTGAACACCAATTTTAATGTGTGAGTTGTGTGTTGGGACCCTTTTTGGTAGGAGAGTGTTTTGAAGAAGAATTACTGTACACTTGAGGTGTGGAAAGCCTCTAGAAGGTGGAAGTGTGTGGTAGCTCTTTATTGTATTCTTTTTTGTACAAAGTGTTATTACAAGATAGTGTATTGTCTCTCATATTTTTTGTTATTTGTGAGTTCTAGTTACTTGTGCTTCTGGTATATTTTTGCATGTTTAATTACTGATATATTTGGTAATCATATTGTGCTCTATTTGGGGAGCAAGATCTTAACAAGTGGGATCAAAATAGGTGTGTTGTTCTTGTGATCCCCCAACAAGTGGTATCAGAGCTTTTGGTTGGGATACTAATAGGTTGGATTAGATATAGTTAGTGTGTTTTGATTACAGGTTACTCATAGGGTTTTTGTTTGAGTGGGAGTAGAGCAATGGGAGAAGATAGTAAGCTACAAATGGAGAAGTTTAATGGCAAGAACTACCAATTATGGAGGATGCAGATTGAGGATTATCTATATCAAAAAGATTTGTACTTACTGTTGGGTGGGGTTGATTGCAAACCCCAGGATATGAAGGATGAAGAATGGGAGGTTCTTGATTGGAAGGCTCTAGGATCTATAAGATTGAGTCTTGCATCATCTATGATTTCCAACTTATCACAATGTAAGACAATGGTAGAGTTGATGGAATCTTTGGCAAATTTATATGAAAAACCCTCAGCTTCTAATAAGGTATTTCTTATGAAGCATTTAATTAATTTGCAAATGTTGGAAGGTGGATCTATTCATAGTCATCTTAGTGATTTTCATGGTTTGGTAAACCAGTTAAGTTTAGTCAATATTGTATTTGATGATGAAATTAGAGCTCTCTTAATCTTGTGTTCATTACCTAAAAGTTGGGAAGGTTTAGTAATGGCAGTTTCTAATATTGTGTCTACTTCAAAAGTCTTAAAAGTGGATGATATTGTGAGTGTGATCTTGAATGAAGAGATACGTAGGAAAAGCACAGGTGAATCATCAAGGAATGCTTTGAGTGTTGAAGGTAGAGGAAGGCAAAGAGAGAAGATAGAGCGTGGGAGATCAAGGTCGAAGATAGGTAGGAGATCCAAGTCCAGGTATGGAAGAATAACCTACTCAAAGTGTGGAAAGCAAGGGCACTTAAAGAGAGATTGTAGATCAGGTGAAGATCAGCATGAAGGACATGAAGAAGAAGAAGTAGATGTTGTGGATTACGTTGCACAGGATGCTCTGGTATGTTTTTTAGATAAAGTAGAATCTTGGGTTTTAGATTTTGGTGCCTCTTTTCGTGCATCCCCACATAGGGAATTTTTTCATGAGTATGTCCAGGGAGACTTTGGAGAAATTTGTGTAGGGGATGGTAAGCCTTGTCAGATGGTTGGCAAAGGGAAAGTAAAGCTGAAATTGCAGACAGGTAACACATGGGTGTTAAAAGAGGTCATGCATGTCCCAATTTTAGAGAGGAATTTGATTTTTGTTAGAAGTTTGGGTGATGAGGCTTGTATAGTAACTATCACAACAGACTCTTGGAAGGTTACCAAGGGTGCACTTGTTGTAGCTAGAGGTAAGAAAGTAGGTACACTTTATCTATCTACTTGTATTACTAATTCTCTTTTTGGGTTATCTACTTCAACTGTATATTCAAAGATGTGGCTTAATAGGCTTGGTCACATGAATAAGAAAGAGATGCATGTTCTTGAGTCAAAGGGTATGCTTTCAGATTTGGAAGGCATGGATTGAGATTTCTGTATGTAGAAGAAGAAGGTAATGTTTCTTGAGGAATTTGATGTTAGTGACAAGAACAAGAAAGCCTTGGTTTTTAAGGAGAAGGTGATGGACAGAGTTTAGCACAAGGGGCAGAAGAATTTTGAGCAGAGCAAGGGTGTTTTGGACAAGGGTTTGATCCAAAAAGAGCTCACAGGAAAATGTTAGTTCTCACTAGAAAAACATAGAGACTGACGTCAGCAGGAAAATTGACGTCGATGTCTAGACAAGGACCAATGTCAGCTATGTTTAGCCTGACATCGGTGACTCAGGGGTAGATAACTACCAGCATCAGCTAGGGGGAACCAATGTTGGCAAGGAGGCAGTCGTAGGGAACTGACATCAATCGGGTGCAAACTGAGATGTGACTGGCATCAGTCATTAAGATGAATTTTGGGTGGATAGCAAGCTGTCAAGGTGTCTCAAGCACCCATATGGAGGACTTAAAGGGTATGTAAGCCTCAAATTTGTCATTTCCCTTCTTTACACTACTTGTTACTCACTTATGGTATAGAACCAAGAAGTTGTTAAAAAAGCAGAATAGGTAGATCTAGGAAACAGTGGGAGCTTGGCATGGATGAGGATGTGATTCCTTGGAGGAGAACCAAATAGGAGTTTTGGGTAGAGTTGCCAGCTGGAAGTAAGCAGTGAAAGATGAATGGATGTTCAGGATAAAGAAGAGCAGAAATGGACACGTGAGACGAAAGATTAGGGTATATGGTCTTGAGTTAGCTGTAGGGTAATGGAGGTTTGATCATTGTATTTCTCTTTACCAGGTTGGATAATATTAGCTACATTATCCTATTACTATATGATGTGCTTGTTGCAAGGTTACATATACAGGGTATTGCTGAACTAAAGGTAAAGCTAGTTCAGGGGGGTGTCATGGAGAATCTGGAAGCAATAAGATTCTTTGGCATGAGTGTGTTCTAGAGACATGGAAGGTCACATGTTGACTTTGTTTCAGGATGATTGTGTGAGACTGGTTAGCACGTTGATGGTTGGATAGTTCATAGAATAGTGTCTTGATTCACATAATGAGTTTAAGTGCATGGTATGTACTAAACTTGAGTTTTCCCAAGCAGTGGGAGTTGTCACAAGTTAGGACCCAATTTGGGAGAGAACCATTGGAGGGAAATTTAGTGGATTCTTAGAGGGACTAGTAGTAGGCACACATGCTATGCAGGTTCAAGTTATTTCTACATGGTTTGTAGATGTGGATGTGGTAGGTGATTTGGATGACATGAGTTGCACCATAGGGTGTGTGGTGGTTGGTCTTCAAGAGTGATCTTTGAGGAGGGATACAAAGCCAAGGGAAAAAACTAGATAGATTACAGGTACAAGTATAGGTTGCAGTTGTTTATCTCTAAGTGGGAGATTGTTAGGTTGTAGAGCTAAAAGCTTCAACTCTTTGCAAATAGAAACTGAAGGTTGCTGAAGATCCAAAAGCACCGGCATCGGCAGCATGACCGACGTCAGTCATGACTAGTGTAGAAGGAAACTGGGGATGGTAGGGAGTCGGCCAATGTTGGTAGCACCAAACAAGCAGGGACCAACATCGATCGCCTGTGTGTTCCAGAACTGTTCATTACACGAACAGTTAGTTAAGTGAACGAAGTCTTTGCATGTAAAGGCTAGTTAGAGTCTTGAGATGCATGGATAATTGTCTAAATTAAGAATCTAAGTTATTGTTTAAGTTGGGGATCTATTTATAGACCCATTGGCATGTATTGTAATGTGTGCTAGTGAAGAGAACAAAGTGTATGTTTCTCCTAGTTCCATGTATGAGCTGATAAGGAAGGCAAGGAAGATCCTTCCATTGTAAGATCATTGAGTTGTAGGGTGTTGCAAGCTCATAGGAGATCTACATGTGTGAGTATGGTCTACTGAATTGCAGGTTACAGGTTCATGGGAGATCAACTTGAAGTACTATAGAGTGCTTGGTGAATTGACAGGGTTATTATTGACTGGTTGGAGAGGTGAACACCAATTCTATGTGTGAGTTGTGTGTTGGGACCATTTTTGGTAGGAGAGTGTTTTGAAGAATAATTATTGTACACTTGAGGTGTGGAAAGCCTCTGTAAAGTGGAAGAGTGTGGCAGCTCTTTATTGTATTCTTTTCTGTACAAAGTGTTAATACAAGATAGTGTATTGTCTCTCATATTCTGTGCTATTTGTGAGTTCTAGTTACTTGTGCTTCTGTTATATATCTACATGTTTAATTGCTCATATATTTGGTAATCATATTGTGCTCTATCTGAGGAGCAAGATCCTAACAAGTGGGATCAAAACAGGTGTGTTGTTCTTGTGATCCCCCAACACATAGGGTTTTTGATTTGTGCCTATATTAAATTAGTTGAAAGATCTTAGGTTCTAATTCATTTCATTTGGTTCTATATTCAGATGTGAAATAGCTATTATATTATAGTATTAAATCCCTAAAGGAGACCTCGTTCTTACTTGTGATTCTCAAATGTTTTCTTTTGAAGTTTGCCTGATATATAGTGAAATTTGAGATTAGGCTATGTTGCATTATATGTTTGTTAAGTGAGTATTCAGTTATCATTAATACTTTATCATAATTTTTAGGACTAAAATTGGCAATCACGTATTTATTTTCTACCCTACCCTTATCTTTGCTCTCTTTTTTTACACCATGATCCCTTTAGTTTTAGCCACATTATAAATATCCAATTTAGACTAGTCTATAGCTTAAAGTAGGAGCATAATTTAGTAAGTATCAACAAGGATTCATTAATAACAGGCCAAGGTGGCTCCCAAACACCAAAATTAAATCAATATTGTGGAACAATTATTTTACTCTGGTGCTCTTTCACCAAAGGTAACTAGATTATCAAAACCTGTAACTCATGCTCTGAATTTTCTAAATTCTAAAATGAGAAGTGTTCTTTAAACACTAAGGGCACCTATGGTAAATTTAAAAGAATCAACACCATGATATGTATATAACCAAGACCTATACATAAATGAATTTTTATTCAAAGCTATAATGATCCAAGAAAAAAGAAAGACTCCTCTAATACTAGTAATATTTACTCCTCTAAGACTGTGAACCCATATTTACTAGTAATATTTTGATTGATTTATTTTATTTTTTAGGTAATTAGTTGGTGCATATCTATTTATATTACCCCAAATTAGATGGGAAAAATTAGGTGGTCTCACAAATGATTTGAGGAGTGTTTTAATTTGTGTGCTTATCATGATCAATTATAAGGAGTTAACTACTCACTAATAACAAAAAATGGTAGTAAAACAAGTTTTTGAATGTGTTCTCCTAAACATATTGATTTATGGCACTATATATCTACCACATATCATCCAAACTTAATTCCTAAGAGTTAGAGTAATCAAAAAGTACATGTGCCACAGCATCAAAAAGTGCTTTCTAGTCTCAAAGATACCCTAGCCATGGAACAAAATTGTATGAAATAAAAATTTGACCGATATAAGATAAAAAAATGAAGTCTAAGATTAGGTTGTTATGAGTTTGATATTTTATAATAAAATTTTGTTAAAACAACAAAACAAGGATAATAAAAATTCACTTACGTATTATGGTCCTTATTAGATCTTACAAAATATTGGCAATGTGGCATAAATAATGGAGTTATCTCAATTATCCAAAATACATCTAGCCTTTCATTTTTATTGTTTAAATAAAGTTATTGGTTATCACATTTTAACTCATAAAAATTTACTAGACATTGATGAAGAGGGAAGAATAATATTTGAACTAGAATTGATTCTCCATATATGCTCAAAGACACTATAGAATAAGGTGAGCATATTTTATTATTAAATGAAAACCCTTTCCTATGGAATATTAAATAATGAAATATAAAACATTCATGTAAAAAAATTCATAAATGGTCAAAGACACCACTTGTATTAAGGTAGGGCATGCTACACAATTATCATATTCATTATATTGGGATATGGATGAATATCCTATAGTGTACATAAGAGGCCTTTTTTATTTAAATTTTTTCAAGTTTATTTTCTATTTTTTATAAATTACTACTATAATCTCAAATTTAAACTTTTTAGTAATTATATATGTAAAAAAAAATTGATCTCTTTAAGAATATATTATATCTTAAATTAAGAAATTAAATTTTGAAATAAGAAACCAAAAAATTTTAACCAAAATAGTACAAATTTAAAATTATCTAATAAAAAACATGGTACCATGATAAATTACCATGAAGAGATGATGTATAATGCCCATTTCCTCAAGAATGAACCAAAAATAAAAAATATCATTCCAAATTCATATGATAAATAACCCATACATGAGAACATATGACCCCAAGATTAATGAAAAAAATAATAATTAAATCTATAGTCCATTATATTTTAATACTTGTGATCCACTCAATATTTTTTAGATTGTCTTTGAAAAATTACATGATATAAATTAGAATGAGAAGCTGATGTAAGCATATAAGATCATACCCAAATCTTTTCATATGTTATAAATTAGAATCACTTGCGTAGGAAAGATATGAAAGTTTTGTGCATGACATTTGACTTAAGTCATTTGATAAATTTTATATCATGGATATAGGTATGAGTGGTTAGCCTTTTTAGATTGGGAAACATAGTTTATTTTTTGGAAAATGGAGAATAAAAATATTCCCACCATTTTTGTTGAGCATAAGGTGAAATGCTACTCATTTAAAATCCTTGTGTAATAATTAATGCAATAGAAATCTAATAAATTCAACTATCTACAATTTTATTTGAACCATAACATTTTTGTTACACTACTAACAAACAAATTCATGTAAACTAAACCAAAATCTCACATCCAATAAATATATTCTTTAATAAAATTGTCACAAATTTACAATTAGTACCTTCATTCGGTAAGTTGAGCCATAAAGAATTGGCTAATAATTTTTTATATTTTCTATATTATTCAATGCAATAATATCCATTAACAGATGAAGACAGAGGTAATGATGTTTACATAATGGGTGTTCCCTCACATCCAACATGATTGATATTTGATGCATGTGGAACAACAACATATGAATCTCTTGTTTGAATAGATGAAGATGAGGGGCCACTTATAAAATATAGAACTACAATATCTATATATACTATCTAGATATTTATGGCATCTAAAACTGTAGGAAACATCTAGACTTGCTCCTACCTTAACATATTATCATCTAGATTGATGGCATCTACACTAAATGAAATAGTTTAAGGAAGTTCATCATTGGAATCAAATATTGTAGCTACTATGTCGATGCAATCTCCACTAAATTCATCATTGAAATTAAATTTTATAGCTGATATGTCAATCACTAAATAAGAAGAAAAAAATATATCCAAAAGTGCACATTACCAAAATCTTCACTCTTTGCAAAATATAGAGGGAATGATGGAGGTGTTCCCTCAGTTACAACATCAAGTAGAAATCCAACAAGTGGATATCATATTTGAGAATTTGACACTGATGGGTCACCTCCAATGTGATCATTTACTTATTGTCCTCCACTAGCATTGAAGGCTACTTCAGTTCCAATGTGATCATCTCTATATGGAATAATAGTTGCTACTAAGGATGATAATGCACCTCCTCCTTTATGCACCTCTACTAAGATTTGATCACCAATTCCTTTTTGCATCTATTCAAACACCTCAACTACATGATCCTAGACATTAAAAGTGTGTCATGCAATTGGATCCAATTGAAATGACCTGCCTCATAGTTGTTTTTATGTAAGAAGTCATTTCCATCTTCATCTTGAATAGAGACAAGTTGGGACACTGTAGAGAATAGAAAGCTCATGAGCTTTGTTGAGGACTCCATTGAGCCTCTTGTTGAACTGAGTGTGGTGTTTGGTAGTCTACTTAATGTAAATATCCTCCAATTTTCTTTTACCCATCTAAAAATATATATCTACACTCATAAAAAATCTAATAAGTAATATAAATAATATTTAACATGTGTGTATTTCATTTGGAAAATACCATGTGTTTATGGATATTCTATTTTATATGACAGTTCAGGTTTTAATTTTGAAATAAAATCTTAAAAATAGAAATATATAATAATTTTATATATCATTAATGTTAGGGTGTGGAGCTAAAAGCTTCACCAAGGAGCACACTTTGACAGTTTCGGGTCTACACAGACACCGGCGTTGGTCAGGAGCGACTGAAATCAGCCAGGTACAGTTGCAGAGGCACCGGCATCGATAGTGGGTCAGCCAACAGTGGTCATAGGCAAGCAGCAGGAACCGGCGTCGGTTACCTGTGCGTCCAGAAAGCTATTTTCGAGGACAAAAGTGAGTGTTTTTATGATGAGTTTAAGTTGTAGTCTTAAGCTCGCATATCTATTATTAGCAATATTATTTTTAGAGCCCTTGTTCAAGTGGCTTAACTGTTTGTTGTAAGTGCATGCTCAAGTCTCCTAATTCTATATGTAAAATTAGATCTTCTTAGCTTAGTGTGAATTATTGTAGTAGTTCATTGAATTGGTATGTTGAAGAACAGTATAGAATTGAATCAATCCAGGCTTGTTGGAGTTGATTGTTCTTGAGAGAGAGAGCTCTTGAGGAATAGAGATCTAGTGAGAGATCTATACATCTAGGAGAGGTGTGGAAGAAAGAAGTTTCTTCAATTGTATTCCTTTTGTAAAGAGTTTGTTAATACAAGTTTTTAGGGTGGTTTCTTGTATCTCTTGTTCTTACTATTATCCCATTCCAGTTATTTGTTTGTCTAATTTATTTCCATGTTTATTGCTTTCACAAGTGTAATCTATTGTTGGTTGATCCCCAACAAGTGGTATCAGAGCTCAGGTTCACTAACAGGTGGTTGAGATCTATGTAGTGTGTATTGATTATAGGTTCTCATAGGGGTTTTTGCAGGGATTTCTTTTTGAGTGGAAGAAGCAATGGCAGATGAAAGTAAACTGAGAATGGAAAAGTTCAATGGCAAAAATTACCAACATTAGAGAATATAGATAGAGGATTATCTATATCAGAAAGATCTCTACTTACCATTAGGTGGGGTTGCAAAGAAGCCCAAAGACATGGAGGATGAAGAATGGGAAGTTCTTGACAGAAAGGCTCTGGGGTCTATAAGACTGAGTCTAGCATCCACTGTGATATCTAATTTATCACAGGCAAAGTCTACGGTAGAGTTGATGACTACGTTAGCAAATTTGTATGAAAAACCCTCAGCTTCTAATAAGGTATATCTTATGAAGCAGTTATTTAATTTCCATATGAATGAAGGTGGATCTGTTTCTACTCATCTAAATGATTTCAATGGAATTGTGAATCAATTAGGTTTAGTCAATATAGTGTTTGATGATGAAATAAAAGCTCTTTTAATATTATGTTCTTTGCCTGAAAGCTGGCATGGCTTAGTAATGGCAGTAAGTAATACTGCATCTGCATCAAATATTTTGAAAGTAGAGGATGTTTTTAGTGTTATCTTGAACGAGGAAATACGTAGGAAAAGCACAGAAGAGACATTTGGGAACGCTTTAAGTTTTGAGAGTAGGGGGAGGCAGAAAGAGAAGAGCAAGAAAGGCAGATTAAGATCCAAATCTAAGGGGAAAGGCAGATCTAAATCCAGAAATGGCAGGAAGCCACAATGCTGGAATTGTGGAAAGATTGGGCACATAAGCAGAGATTGTTGGTCAAAGCCTAAGGAGGACAATCAGCACGAAGGAAAGGAAGAAGCCAAGATTGCAGGTATTACACAAGATGCTTTAATTTTCTCTCTGCATAATAATATAGAATCTTGGGTGTTAGATTCTGGTGCATCTTTTCATGATACCCCTAATAGGGAATATTTCAGTGACTATATCCATGGAGATTTTGGAATAGTGTATCTAGGGGATGATGAGCCTTGTAAAATAATTGGCAAAGGTAAAGTGCAGCTGAAGATGCAGAACAAAAACACATGGGTGTTGAGAGATGTGATGCATGTTCCTAGCTTGAAGAGAAATTTGATTTCTGTAGGAAAGTTAGGGGATGAGAGTTGTACAGTAACTCTCACAGTAGAATCTTGGAAGGTGACCAAGGGTGCACTTGTTATGGCCAGAGGTAAGAGAGAAGGTACTCTCTATTTATGTAATTGTGTTACTAACAAATCTCTTTTTGTATTATCTACTTCAGATGTGGATGCTAAACTATGGCACTCAAGGCTTGGCCACATGATTGAGAAGGGGATGTCAATTCTTAAGTCCAAAGGTATGCTTTCAAATTTAAAAGGCATAGATCTAGAGTTTTGTGAGCACTGTGTATTTGGAAAATAGAAAAGGTTTAGTTTTCTCAAGACTGGGTCTACTAAGAAGAGGCATAAGTTACAGCTTGTTCACACAGACGTGTGGGGACCGGCTCAGGTTGCTTCCATTGGAGGATCACAGTACTATGTATCTTTCATAGATGATGCTACAAGGAAGGTATGGATCTATTGTATTAGGAGAAAATCTGATATATTTGAGACTTTTAAGATTTGGAAAGCTATGGTTGAGAATGAAACAGGTAAAAGATTGAAGTGCCTGAGATCTGACAATGGCAGTGAGTTCTGTATTTATAAGTTCAGAGATTATTGTTATATGCATGGAATCTGCAGGCAAAGGATAGTTCCAAGGACACCTCAGCAGAATGGTATTGTTGAAAGGATAAACAAGACAATAACGGAGCATGCAAGGTGTATGAGATTGCATGTTGGTTTGCCCTTACAGTTTTGGGTACAAGCTATTGACACTACAGTGTACCTAATTAATAGAGGACCCTCTATAGCTCTGGATGGTGGTATTCCAGAAGAGGCATGAACAGGTAAAAAGGTTGATCTCTCATATCTCAAAGTTTTTGGTTGTGAAGCCTTTGTGCACATAGATAAAGAAAATAGAAAGAAGCTTGATGCTAAGTCTATGAGGTGCACGTTTATTGGCTATGGCTAAGATGATTCTAGTTACAGATTGTGGAATCTATAAACTAACAAGGTAATCAGGAGCCGTGATGTTGTTTTCAATGAAAGAGTGATGTATTGTGATAAGCTAAGGAAGCTGAATCAATCTGAGTAGAGCAATGGTGAATTGGATGAGGTGAAAGTCCAATATGAGCTCGCAGGAAAAAGAAATAATCACTTGCAAGAAAACACAGAGATCCACGTCGGCAGAGTAGGAACCGGCATCGGTAGTACAGAGACTGGTGTCGGCCATACAGAGATCAACGTCGATAGTACAGGCACTGAGTTTGGTCAGGCAAAATCGACGTCGGCCAGTAATAGGTTTGGAAGTGACCGAGGTTGGTCACTGTCAGAGAATTTGGGTGGACAACGTGTTGTGAACGAGTCTCAGACACCCATCAGGAGGTCAGAAAGGGTGAGTAAGCCTCCAATTATATATTCTCCTTCTTTCTTTTATTTATTGCTAACTGATGGTGGAGAACCAGAGAGTTTTGAAGAAGCAATACAAGTGGAGTCCAAGAGTCAGTGGGAGCATGGCATGGTTGAGGAGTTGGAGTCCTTAAGAGAGAACCAAACATGGGATTTGGTTGAATTGCCAGCTGGTAAGAGAACACTCAAGAACAGATGGACTTACAGGTTGAAAGAAGTTGAGAATGGATAGATGAGATATAAGGCCAAATTGGTGGTAAAAGGATTTGCACAAAAGCCAGGTATTAACTTTGGTGAGATTTTTTCTCCTATTGTTAAAATGACTTCTATAACGGTTGTATTGTCTTTGGTTGCTTTTGAGGATTTGCATCTTGAGCAGTTAGATGTTAAGATAGTGTTTCTTCATGGAGATTTGGATGAGGAAATTTATATGGAACAACCGGAAGGATTTGAGGTCAAGGGTAAGGAGAAGTTTGTGTGCAGATTGAAGAAAAGCTTGTATGGCCTCAAGCAAGCTCCTAGACAATGGTATTTAAAATTTGACAAGTTTATGACTGAGCATGGCTACAGTAGGTGTCAATCTGACCATTGCATGTATTTCAAGAGATTTGATAATGGTAGATATATTATTCTATTGTTGTATGTAGATGATATGCTGATTTCAGGATCACACATGCAAGATATCTCTGAGCTTAAGGTGAAATTAGCTCAAACATTTGCTATGAAGGATTTGGGAGCAGCAAAGAAAATCCTTGGCATGAGCATTAAGAGAGATAGGAAAAATCACAAGTTGATATTGTCTCAAGAAGATTATGTGGACAAGGTGTTGAAACAGTTCAATATACAGGATGTTAAACCGGTAAGCACACCTTTGGCTGGACATTTTAAGTTGAGTAAAGAACAATGTCCTAATTCATATGATGAGGTAGAGTACATGAGTAAGGTTCCATATTCTTCTGCAGTAGGGAGTTTGATTTATACAATGGTGTGTACTAGATCGGATATTGCCCAAGCAGTGAGAGTGGTAAGTATATGGCCAATCTAGGTAAGGAACATTGGAGAGCAGTTCAGTGGATCCTTAGATATCTGAGAGGAACCAGTAGTAGGCACTTGTGCTATGGAGGTTTAGATACTTCTCTACATGGTTATGTAGATTTAGATATGGCAGGTGATTTGGATGGCAGGAGGAGCACTACAGGTTATGTTTTCACTGTAGGTGGAACGGCAGTTAGCTGGATATCTAAGTTGCAGAAGGTTGTTGCCTTGTCAACTACAGAAGCAGAGTATATTGCAGCCACAGAGGCTAGCAAAGAGATGATATGGATGACACAGTTCATGGATGAGCTTGGTAGGGAGCATGAGATTTGTAGATTGTATAGTGACAGTCAGAGTGCAATCCATTTGGCTAAGAATTCAGCCTTTCATTCAAGAACAAAGCACATACAACTAAGGTACCATTTCATACGACAGGTATTGGAAGATGGTGAGTTGAAGCTAGAGAAGATCCATACAGATAGGAATCCTGCTGATATGTTAACCAAGCTGGTTACAAAGGAGAATTTGAATCTTCATTCAACTTCTATTGGTCTTCATGATTGAGTTGAAGATGGAGGAGCTAGAAGATGTTGATGTATAGGTATTGGTGCAACTGTTTATCTCCAAGTGGGATATTGTTAGGGTGTGGAGCTAAAAGCTTCACCAAGGAGCACACTTTGATAGTTTCGGGTCTACACAGACACCGGCATCGGTCAGGAGTGACTGACGTCAGCCAGGTGCAGTTGCAGAGGCACTAACGTTGACAGTGGGTTGGCCGATGGTGGTCACAGGCAAGCAGCATGAACTGGTGTCGGTTACCTGTGCATCCAAAAAGCTATTTCCAAAGACAGAAGCGAGTGTTTGCATGATGAGTTTAAGTTTTAGTCTTAAGCTCGCGTCTCTATTATTAGCAATATTATTTTTAGAGCCCTTGTTCAATTGGCTTAACTATTTGTTGTAAGTACATGCTCAAGTCTCCTAATTCTATATGTAGAATTAGATCTTCTTAGCTTAGTGTGAATTATTATAGTAGTTCATTGAATTGGTATGTTGAAGAATAGTACAGAATTGAATCAATCCAGGCTTGTTGGAGTTGATTGTTCTTGAGAGAGAGAGCTATTGAGGAATAGAGATCTAGTGAGAGATCTATACATCTAAGAGAGGTGTGGAAGAAAGAAGTTTCTTCAATTGTATTCCTTTTGTAAAGAGTTTGTTAATACAATTTTTTAGGGTGGTTTCTTATATCTCTTGTTCTTTTTATTATCTCATTCCAGTTATTTGTTTATCTGATTTATTTCCACATTTATTGCTTTCACAAGTGTAATCAATTGTTGGTTGATCCCCAACAATTAATTTAAATTCATTTAGTTTTATTTAACTTTTTAAAACACTTCTTGAATTTCTAATCAACACAATATTTTTTTTAAAGAAAAAATAAGAACTTTACAAGTGGAATAAGAATGTAAATTAATGGAATGCCTAATATAAATATTCATAAATCTATTTCTAACTAGGAAAAGTGAAACATGAACATAATCTAAATAATTTAAGATTAAATAAGTATCCTCTATTATAAATATGGTACTATTTATATTTCATTTGGAGAATACATCAAATATGAAAAAGGAAGCCTTGTTTTAATTCCATGTCTTTGTAGATGTACTATTTAATGTGAAGGTAGTTAAGCTCAAGTTCGAATCTTATTTTATTAATAAACTTTTAAAAATTAAAAATATATAATAGTTTTATAAATTATAATAGTCATGATTCTTTTTTATTATCATGCACTTTATTTTGTTTAATTTTCATTTTTAAGAGCACCCTTTGAATTTTTAATCAATACAATAAAATAAAAAGTAGAAACTATGCAAGTGAAAAAAGAATGAAAATCATTGGAATGGGCAATGAAAATACTAAACAATCCTTACATAGATAAAATAATTAGTAATTTGATTATTTGATATGCAACACTATTTATTGTATATATTTTAACTAGGTTATTTTGAACTACACGGTCTAAAAATGCCAACTACTCATACTTGTATCAACAATATAAATATTATCAAATTACTAAGTCAAATGTTATGCATCCTATAAATTATTCATCCATATCATGATGTAATGAATAGGATAATAGTGTAACCTTCCTTTCCTTCACACAAGTAGTGTCCTCAATGCAGAGCATTTACAATTGCTTTTGCACAAAATCTTCACATTCTAGTCATATCTTTCCTAGGCAGGTGCTTCTAATTTATAACATTTTCTATGATCATCCTATTTTTCAACCTCTTTGGATATGTATAGAGAATCGATATAGTTCCAAAATAATTATTCCCTCTTCATAAATTTAGGGTAACTTTGTGTGATTTGTTGCCTTTTAACCAATGACTTTATTCAAACATTTTAAAAGAAAAAGAAAATATAAATAAATGATTTTACCAGGTTGTGTATAAATAATATTACCATGAACAAAATTTGGGCACTTCAATATAATTGAAAGAGATAAGTTTAAGATGAAGTGTAGATAAAAAATTAAATCAATAGAATCTTACATTAGTAGGTGGGTCAACTTACCACATTCATCATGCAAATTTCTATTCATGTTTCATATTTCATATTTACTTTATTTTTTAATACTTTTAATTGACTATTTTGGGTAAAATTTGTTTAGGATATTAAAAAAATGGAAAAATGTTTTCATTTGTTAGAGATTATTTTTAGGATTATTTAATTGATCTGAGACAATTGAAAAAATATTGAGTGGACCATAAGTCTAAAAATACAAAGGACTGGGGATTTAAGTGTTGATTTTTTTCATTTAGTATTGTAATCCCATTTTCCCCTCTATGGGTTATTTACGATATGAATTTGGAATGGTATTTTTTATTTTTGGTTCCCTCTAGAGGGAATGGAGTTCATAAATCATGTCTTCATGGTAATTTACCATGGTACCATCCTTTTTATTA
>JARHVA010001049.1:242500-295000 GCA_037957365.1 Torreya grandis
CCAAAGAGAATTAACTAAGTGTAAAATGATTAAACACAATGGTTACAATCCACAATAGCCAAATTAACTTAATTAATTCAAAAAGAGAGAATACATATCATTAATTAATAGAAAATAAACTCGGTTTGGCTAAAAATATCCATGTACAACCAACATTTAATTCCTTTAAATATTTTAACAAATCTAAAACCAAAATAATAATGTAACCTCATAAAATCAAAGTGGAATAAAATAATTATAGTCTAAAACTGATAAATTTATTCCAACTAGTTTGAGGAAAAACCCACCCCAAACAACATGAATAAAATAGAGGTGTACCATCAGCAAGGATAAATCAGTTTAATCATAAACTAGAACTCAAAATTTGGAAAAGAGATATGCATTTCAAAGGGTATGGCACCAAGTGGCAGCCAAAGATTTTTGAAGCATGAACAAAATCATAAATCAGGAAGACATCAAAGCTACAAAAAATATATTCTTGTTTACATAGAATATCTAGCAAAACAAGCTTGATAGAATCATATATAAGGAAGGCATCAAAGATTCAAATAAATCCATCCTCTTTACATATGATATCTAACAAAACTAGATTGTATAGAGTCACATAAAGGAAGATTATAGGCTTCAGATAAATATATCATTATTTACATATGATATCTTAGCAAAACATTATCAATAGGAAACAAGCCCATAATAATAAATAACCCAACTGGGCATTGAAACTAGTGCTTCTAATTATATATGAGACTACATATGATATCTAAAATAACAAGCGTAAATGGAATCATATAAAAAGGAAGGCATCAAAGTCTTAGATAAATTTGTCCTTATTTACATATGATATCTATCATATCTAGTTAGTAATAAGTCACCCAAATGGGTATTAGTAGAAAAACCATTATTTTAGGGACTTTTAAAGGGTACATTTATCAAGTTTCAAATAGTTATAGTAAGGTTTTATTAACTTATAATTCATTTCTATTGACTTTATAAAATAATTATCAAATCCACTAATTAATTAAAAATTCCATAACCATTTAATACTTAAATCCCATGATTTAATTTCTTTATTATTTTGATAAAATGAAATCACAATATCAAGAGCCAAAATACTCAAATCACCCATCAAGTGGAAAATAATTTTTACATTGATTTAGACCATTACATATTCATAGGGTTAGTCTCACAAATTCTCCATGAATCTAGAATGATTCAAATAAATTTCATTAAGAAATTAATATAGTAAAACCATATTCCCATAATAAAATTCAACTAAAAAACTTACATAAAAACTACAGGTCATTATGGGTAAATTTTGACTTCTTCCTACTTTCCCCTTTTCTGCCTCCCTTCCACAGTAGGATTCTCTTCTTCCCAAATGAGTTCACCTCCAAAATTCCCCAGGTGCATGCCAGAATAGGCCTTCAACAATTCATTCTCCTCCTTCCTTCACCTACATGGCCTAGGGTTTTGACCCAACAAAAGACAATGCCAAAAGCCAGAAAAAATGAAAGGATAAAAATATAAAGAAAATAAAATATCCTAAGGAAAGGGAGAAACACTCACTTAGGGCCACAAGTTAACCACAAATCAAAAGAATGTAATAATAAAAAAATTATTATTGAATAATAATGGTCAACACTAAATTCCTAAATTGATCTATATAATTAAGAAAATCATTAACTCAATTAATAATAGTAATAATCAAAACCTTTAAGACAACCCAAGATCAATAATATTGATTGACAAAAATCATTAAAATAATAATATTAATAATTAAATCCAAAAAAAATAATTAAAATAATAAGGATCCCCAAAATACTTTAAGTCACTCAAAACTCATGGTAAGTTAATTATCCATGAAGGGGATTGTTAATGACATTTTTGAAGGTGAAGAGACCCATACATGGTATTGCCAAAGTAGTAACATAACTAGTTAATAGTGCACAGCCCCTCATTATGGATTTTAGGATCAATTTGAATACCAATGAGGATAACCATAACATAAGATAACGAGTGATTAATAACATGAGGGTCACCAAGGAGATCACATCAAGGATAGGGAAAGAATAAAAAATGCACACACACACAAATAAGGCAAGACCAATATAATATGGAAAGTGATAATGATATAAAAACATAAAATGATGGTGGACCTTTCATAGTGACTTCTGACTACTCAATCAGCCCTCGAGTATACCTAAGATGTCCAAACCCACCATCGAGCCTAGATCATGACCTTGTTCCTACATCCACTAAATAAGACATAAATAGTATCTAAATTATGTCAATATAAATATTAAAAAATAATGAATTTAGAATGAAGCATTAAAATTAAATAATAGCTTAAACATAGTCATCTATAGTTGTAAAGGGACTAGAGTCAATATTGATGACCGTGACCCCAAGCATGCCCTATGAATATAACCAACAACTACAAGAGTAATCAATGCCAATCCACATAAGTGAAACATGATAAATCAATAACATAAAATAATATAACTAAACTAAAGCAACATATATAATAAGATAAAATGAATCAAGTGTAAGTACTCTATGTATATCAGGATAAAATGAATTGAGTTTAAGCCTTAACCATGATATAACTATTGGCCAATATTTTGGCCTACATACAAAACTTTGTCCTCAAGGTCAAACATAAATTGAAGTGCTAAGTAGAGTTCTAGATTAGTCAAATGATCAAAGGATTTGAGCAAATTCTGGATGGAATGAGTGGGTTGAATGGATCATGCAACTTGCAAAGCTTTCAAAACACTTTAAGTTGCCTTAAAGTGTAAATTGTGAAATTATAAAGGACTAGCCATTGTCTAGAGACCTTATGGAGTGTCAAGGGTGCTTATAATGAGTATATAATTACGTATTAATTTAGTTCTTCATTATGTTTATTAAACATTTTGGGTCTAGTGGCATAAATTATGACTAGGCAATTTGTTGATGTTATCATTGCCATGTGTGGATAAGTTAGGGAGAATTGGTCATATGGTTGTGATCACATAAGTCCCATATTTCTACATGATAAATTTTATTCCATGTTATAAGTTTAGTAGAAGATATGAGGATTCAAATTTGGTCTCTCAAATAAAACTCGCTAAGTATCCATACATAGCCAATTTATAAAGGAGCTCAAATAGAGCCGAGAGAGTAGTTTGATGATGTTATATCTTACACGTGTGGCAATATCAAGATAAAATGGTCATATGGTTTTTTTCATATTTTTACCAAGTTTATATGTGCTATGTTTCAAGTCATGTGACTAAACACAACAAAATTTATGTATGTTTAAAATTGGACTCCTAGGTAGTTTTTGACATAGTTGGCTCTATGGCAGAAAAATCTGAGTGAGTAGATTAATGGTATTATATCTTACATGCACAAAGGTTCTAGGATAAGCTTTATATATGGATATATTCCCATTTTAAAGGTTATCATACAATGAAAATTTGAGATCATGCGTCTAAGTGCAGTAAAATTTATTAAGGTTCAAAGTTGCCTTCTCAAATAGATTGCAATTGTTCCCATACTTGGTCAAATTTGCACTAGGTAAAGTTCAAGAAAATATTGAGGATATAAATAGAGTGTTCAAGGTTTAGTACTTAGTAAAGGTAAATAAGATAGGTATGTGCATGTCATGCAAAAGCACACAGGTTAGTTGACTTGAGCATTTTTTAAACACCATTTAAAATCTCCAAGAACCAATGGGTCAATTTGAATGTAATCATTTTAGTTCCAAGATCATCTCTTGAAAATTTAGTTCCTTCATGATTTTTTTGCTTTAAGATATAAATCTTGAAAAGTTGGTCTAGTAAAATGAGACATTCATATGAACATTAAAATAAGCTCAGGAAATTATTCATTGGTATCTTAAAATTAATAGACATGCAAATGTCAATGATGGTCATGTACATGTCAAATTATGGTTGCATGGACATTAAATTTAAGTAATATAAAATAGCCATTGGGGTTCAAACATTTTAATGACAAGCATGCAAACGTTAGAGATGGTCATGAGGACATCAAATACATTCCTACAAACATCAAATTTAGGTCTCATAAAATAGTTGTTTGAGTTTAAAAGTAGGTCTTGGTAAGATCAAGGGATCACATTCAATTGTACCATATATCTAATGGTGAATGAGAGGTCAAAGGGTCAAAAGGGTCCCTAGGCCCAAACAGATCCATGACATGCGTTCAATCTAGATCTAAATCCAATGGTGCAAGATGAGGTAAAAATTCAATAGAGCTGAGTCAACTTTTCATATCTAATAAAGAAAAGGGTGAACCTAGGGAGCTTCCAACAAAGGTTAAAGGATCCATTCTCAACCAAGGCAAGGTTAAAAAACAAAAGAAATAGGCTTGAGCATAATCCAAAATGAACAAAGTGAGCATTGCAGGATCTGATATCACCATGAAATCTCCACAAGGACAAAATAGATCTTTCAGGCCTCATATAGACAGATGTTTTATAATTTTCATGATGAAGTGGGATCATGAATTAAAAAAAAAATTGCCAATTTTGAAAATCCAGGAAAACAAATAAAAGAGTTTAGTTTTCATCTATAGTAGACCTATGTTCATAATATGGAATAGGAGTAGATTTGTGATTAATATAGGAGCATCTCATCCTTGAGCATGGCCATGTATTTGACAAAACACCATTATAATCAAATGTGCCATGACTCTGTCAGAGTTCAAGATCTAAAGATTTCATCCTCATAATGAGACTAAGTGGAATCTGATGTGGATAATTTATGGGATCAAAATAGTTGGATCATTCATTTCTTGGAGTTTTTACTTCATTGATTTAAATCATGGCTCTTAATCATGCAAGAATTATTATTTTATTCTAGTGCATCTTACTTAGCCAATGTGAAATATTGAAGGCTACTAAGGCTAATTTAGGATTAAATTGATAATGATGGATTAGTTTTGATTGAAAAAATGGCATGGTGGGGCATTGATTAGAAATGTGGAAACTAAACTAATGATCTTATATGGCTCATATACATATGCATGTTCCTCTCTCTCTCCCCTTTCTCTATATGATCCTATTCTTTCCCATTGGGCAAGTTGTCTCCAGGGATTTTTAGAAGTAGATTCTCTCACTTTTGATTATGACTCTCTCTTGAGTCTTGAGGAGCAAAGACTCTGATTTGATTAGGCTAGACCCTATCAAAGTTTTTATGAAAGACATATTGAAGCAATATATGTTTTCTTTGCCTATCTCTCCTCTCTAAGTTTTTTGTAGTAAAGGATGTGCATTATGGCATTGTGAAGGACAATCTTCCATGCCTTTGGTCCTTCTTTCTTGCTCATTTCTAAGTGTTTTGAATCTATTTGGAGGTCTAAGTTATTATTATTTATACCATTGATATAAGATTTCAGTGAGTTTTAGAACTCATTTTTCCTTCATTCATTGCTTCTTGAACCTAGCTTATGGTATACGTATGCAACTAGCTAGTTTTATGAGATTGTACAAACTAGTATTATCTTATGCTTCCTTAGTGTTTACTCCATGCATGTGAGAGCCTCATTTAAATCTAGTGTGTCACATTTATAACTTTCTTAGGAGTGCTTAACCCTATTTATAACCCTTTTCCTTGTACAATCATTAGTTTAGGTGAGCATCAAAGAGGAATCCAAACTTCTCTAGATGTTCAACCCCACCATAGGATACCAATAGCTTGGGGTTGTTCCCATTGTAAAAATCAAGTTGGAAAGGGCCTAAAGAACCCTCTTCCAAGGATGAAAATTTGAGCTACAATATTAACATAATCACAATAGTGGCCCAATATATCTTACAACTCAACCATCTGAAATAGAACTAATATCAATAGTCATTAGTCTAGGTGCTATCGAAATGGGCTAAAATAACTATAAATTAAGTATCTATAATGAGACACAAGGTCAGGTCATGACATATAGTAGCATATTTATAGATAACTACTTCAATGAATTATACAAACTATGACAAAGTAGTAAAATCAAGGATTATATTCATTTATTTCAGAACTTATGACTTTGAGAGTGGATAATGTTATGGAAGAGAACTTTAAGGACCTATTTTTTATGGAAAAAATGAAGGAAAATTCTCAAAATGATGTTCAATTTTATCAAGTTGTTTTATCTTATTCTATTCCTATGACACATAAAAAAGAAGAGAATATTTTATCTATTAGGATACATACATTCACTAGCATCAGAGAGAGTAATAGCTTGACATAGTCCTTTCATCCACAAACTAGATTAAATCCTCATAAAATTAAATAAAATGGGAAATTACATGATGTTTTAATTTTGATAAAAAACTAGTAGAGTAAATAAATGTGTGAAAAAAAAATTACTTAATGGAGGAGCAAGTAGAAAATAAAGACAAATAAGAATAAGAAATTAAACCTGAAGATGAGCTAGAAGTATCAGAGGATCTATAACCGACCATCTCCTCATGTGTAATATTAATGATTACTACATATAAAACCATCAATATTATGGTATTTTTAAATAAGCAAAGAGTGACAACACTAAATTATATAGAAGGTACTCATAATTTCATCAATTTAGCATGTTCACCATTCAATTTAACTAATTTATCTTTGCAACTAAAAAAAATCAAGATGTCATTGATGATGGTTATATATTTATCTAATAAAAAAATGTCATGACACTTAGATCTAGAAATAGGGGAATCAATTTTGAATAGTCATATGTTCTCCATTCCCATGGGTATATCTCATATAGTTTTGAGATTCAAATGGCATACCAATTTGGGTCCAATAGAGACAAAATTATAGGAACTCTCTATGTGTTTTCGTTATGAGATCTAAAAAATTAGATATCAGGAACTGAAATGAAGGATCCATAGATGGTGGGTCGAGAAGTATAGCTGGTTGGTCAGGTATTTCCATTGCGGCTATGCCGGTCAAGTGTTCGAGTCCTCCTGGCCCCCTGGTAACGGTATTAGTCGTGTCTATCCAGCGGCACCGGTCACATTAAAAATTTTCCCTGGCTTTAATAAAAGTGGAAGGATCCATAGATGGTTAACTATCATTAAATATAGAATACACTAGATAAGGTGTTTTAATATTTGTGACACAATTTTTTCCATTATAATCTCAAAAATAATATGAGTTAACAATGTAATGTCTTTGAGATATCATTGGCAAAAAAAAAATTGTATTTGGAGATATGTCATAAGGACTTACACAAAAAATATATCATGAACATTTCATTCAACATATAATATGGAGCTAAACACCTAATACAAGATCTTATAGGTGCTAGTGTGCTAAAAAGAGTGAGATTGAGTGAATGGTATAGGAGATGATAGAATCAAGTATTATTTTGCATAGTTAGAGATTATATTATTCTCCAATATTCATATTTCTTAAGATGGATGAAAATTAGAGGACATGATTTTAATATAAAGATTTTTTTAAAATCACCATAATACATTAGTTTCATATTTTTTGAATAGGTGAGTTTCTATATAAGCTACATTGATATATTTTTTTAACTACATCTCAAATCTAAGTAACATCAAATTATAAATATAGAGGAGGACATTAAAAAAAATCAATAAAAGATCATTAATAATTTTTTTTCATTTAGTTCTACAAATACCCCTTCTACATTTCAAAGTCTAATTAATTCAACACTCAATTCATTTTTAGTAAGTTTATTGATTTTATTTGATGATATAGTGTTTGTGATTAAAACATGGGAATACAATAACTACCATGTTGTGCAATGTTAAAAAAATCTCAAGCAACATAAAATTTATGCAAAGCCTTCTAATCTTGCATTTCAAGTCAAAGAGGTGGACTCCTTGTGTCAAATTGTTTATCATGAATGAATCAGGTATCATCCTAACAAGATAAATGAAATTGTAGAGTGGAAAGTTTATAAAATACTGGAAAACTTATTAACATTATTAGGACTTATAGGTTGCTACTACATATTTCTATAAATGTATGGGATCATAACAAAACCACACAAAAAATAATTAAAAATTGGTATCTTCTATTAGAATGATGAAACCATTGGATCATTTAAATTTCTTATGGAATTCATGTGTAATAGTCTATTCTTAATTACTTTATATTTTGTAAAAACTTTTAATATGGAATTTGATTCTTCAAATCAAGGCATGAGTTATAGTTTTCATGTAAGTAAGAAGGTCCATTTATTTCTAAGCTAGCAAACTAAAGGAAATAATTATTTCAATGCTTGATTTCAAATTATGGTCAACTAAATTGATAGTGCATACAAGAAACTTTGATCCAAAAAACATTTCTTCAATGGGTTTAGATCCCAAGAATTCTAATTCTAATTTTATTCATCTTTTTGGAGTTATTTGTTGTTGCATCTGCCCTAGTGGTCTCAATTCATTAGATTTCAAAATTTGGAGGATGGGAATGACTAAGGACTCATGGACCTTTACTGAGATGAAGATTTTTAGAACCTAGCATTGTTATGTAGAGGACCTAGACAGTGGAAGACCTCCCTCTCTAGTAGACCAACTAGGGTGCCCCCTGAGAAGACACAACAAGGGAGTTTGCCCTTCGAGATTCACACTATAACATCTTTCTACACTTCTAGTTACAAGATCTTAAAGCCCTAGGCTATGGGTTTATAGTTTCACTTTAGTCTTGGGACCTTTGTTTCACTAGTATATAGGTTTTTTTTCTATTTCTTCGACCTTGGATTTGGCCTATTAACTCTATTACACTTCTATCTCATGGTTTTAGGTCCCTTGAAAACCATTTTTACCCAATCAAATAAAAATAATAATTAATTCAATGACATTTATGAAATGTATATATTGAGTATTTTTCATGTAGTTTAGAATTGCACACCTTATGTAATGGGAAGACAAATGAAAATAATCTAAACTAATTCTTGGAACAAGGACTATCCTTAAAGGAGAAAAAACAATAGGTCATTAATTGATGTTAGGGTATGAATTCAATTTAATTTAAAATGAGGGAAGGATGATTTAATTACATGTGTACTTTGTATAAGGGATGAATACAAAAAAAAATGTATGTCAACTTATCCATATTACATGTGGATTTGGTGTATTTGACAAATATAGGATATCAACAAAATATAAAAACATAACATATTTTTAAAAATCTTCAACAATCTCTCAGCACTTTAAATACATTTGTATGCAAATGGGACTCCCTTTATTTTTATTTTTAAATGTACTTATCATAATAGTGTGTCCCACTTTTTATCATAAAAAGTCCGCATACACTTCCAATTTCTCGTTAAAATATATTGATTCTAGGTCATGCATATTAATAAAACAAACATGTTTTAGATTATATATACAAAGATGTAGTGTATATGCATGTTTACATACTTTTTTAAATCATCAATTATTTTTCAAGATTTTTTTTTTTTTTAATTATTTTATTTGTTTTATATACACATAGTGGGACACATTATTATTATAAGATATATCCATATTATTTTATAAAAATGTAATCTTCAAGCATAAGCATACAGAAGAGGTCCATGTTTCAATGCTTTTGGGACACATGGGATTATTGAAGACTTATCATATGGTTAAACAAAATTTTATGGGAAGGAATTGAAGTTGATGTACAAAAATATTTTATATAATATATAGTGTGTGATTGAAACAAAGATGTCACAATTCATACTATATGTATTTTTTTATGTTGATCTATTCCAATCCAAGGATGGTAGGATGTGTCCATTAATTTCATCATAATATTTCCAAAAAGGTATAAAGAAATTTTTTTATCATGGTTGTGAATTATATATTCAAAACACATTCTTAACTTTGTGCATTGTGACATCATTTTTTAGCTAAGTATTATTATCCTAATCATATATTATAATATGGAGAATGTGGCCTAAAATTTTTATTTACCTCAATCACCTAAAATACATCTACCATGTCATGTTTGTTTCAATAAAGTCATTGGTTATATGATTAAAACACACATAAAGTTAACAAAACCTTTTGAAGAGGGAAGATTTATCTTTTAACTAGAATCCATTCCCCATACATGCCCAGAACATCTATATATTAGAATGATAATAGGATTTTTTATAAAGTATAAGAACCTGCCTATGGAAAATATAAGAATGTAATATGAAGTTTTTGTGAAAAAATATTTATAAATAGTAAAAATTTAGGACACTAATTTTGTGAAGGCAGGGAATATTACACCATTATCTTATTCATTATATCTCAACATGGATGAGTAAATTGTGTGCATAAATTTTGACTTATTCATTTCGTATCTTGTATATTGTTATGTTATGGTAATAGTAGTCATCCTTAATAGAGTATGTAGTTCCCATAATGTAATTAAAATATATAAAATAATTAGCATTGAGTCTCAAATTATTATATTACTAATCATGTTTTTAATGTAAGGCTTGTTGAGTATTTGCATCACTATTTCCCATTATTAGCATTCTTATTTCAGTTGCATGGTTCTTACATTATTTAATTGTGTTGATTAGAAACTCAATGTGTGCTCTTAAAAAGTAAAATAAAACTAAATAAAACACACATTAATAAGAGAGAACCCTGCCCATTGCATTAATAACGTATAATGTTATTATATGTTTCTATTTTTAATATGTTATTACAAAAGTAAAATTCAAATTTGGGCTTAACCATCTTCACATAAAATAATATATCTATAAGGATTTATAATTGAAACAAGGCTAAATTTTCCATATGTAAGTTGTAATGATTTTTAAAAAAAACACAATAATACCATGTGGACCATGTTGACTAGGTTTTAAAAACTCTCAAGAAACATCATATTTAAGCAAAGCCTTCTAATCTTTCATTTAAAGTCAAAGAGGTGGATTAATTGTGTCAAATTATCTATCACAAATGAATGAAGTTGGATCCTACCAAGATCAAGGATATTGTATGGTGATTTTTTATAAAATACTTCATAACCTGTGATCATTATTAAGACTTAGAAAATGTTACTAAATGTTTGTGGAAAAGTATGGAGGCATAGCAATACCACACATAAAATTATCAATAAATGGTTCCTTCTATTAGAGTGATGCAACCACTAGAGTGTTTGAGTAGCTTAAGCAATCCATGTGCAAGATTCTAGTCTAATAACTCTAAAATATTTTGTTATGAAATGTGATGCTTTAAAACAAGGCATGGTGCATTTATTTTGAAACTAGGAAAGTATAAGACTAGAATTAACTCAAGGCCATTCAAGAGAGCAAAATGTTAGGTATTATTCATGTGGTTAATAAATGTATACCTTATATAGTGGTTAGACATTTCAAAGTAAATATCATTCATAATATTCAAAAATAACTCTTGGAGCAAAGACTATTATTAAATGAGAAAAAACAATGGGTCACCACACGATGCTAGTGTATTAGTTCAAGTTAATTTAGGAAAAAAAATAAGGAAAACATAATTACAAATGCCCTTTCTATAAGGGATGATTACAAAAACAATTTTTGCATGTCATCTTGTGCATATTGCATGTTGATTGGGTGGATGAGGAAAAATTCAAATTTTGGAATGATACATATACATGACATCTTTTTCAAAATATTGATAAATATTTGAGAACTTAAAATAGTTTTATGTGGAAGAGGGACTCCATTTGGTATAAGGATAGGATATACCGTTGGAAAAATGCAATTGTCAAGCATAAGGCTCTATAAGAGTTCCATGCTTCAACACTTGGGGCACACTTAGGATTCTTTAAGACTTATCATATGGTCAAACAAGATGTTTTTGTTAAGGAATCAAAGGTGATGTACTAAATATTTGGTATAATGTCTGGTGTATCAGCAAAGGTACAACAATTTATACTCTAGGTAATTTTATTTGTTGATCTTTTCCTTGCCAATGATGGGAGGAGGTATCCAATAATTTCATCACAACATTTAAAAAATGATCCTAGATAAATTCTTGAGCCTAGTTATTATTGATGTATTCAAAAAGATCCTAATTTTGTGTCTTGTGACATCCTTTATATCTAGTATGGTGACAAAAAAATTTAAGAAGATACATGGTAAATCAAAGATAATAGTAAGTTACTATGAACCCTATATTTTTGTTATCCATTTTGGGTAAAAATGAGGTTTTTTTGAACTAGGGACTTGATCCTAAAAACAAGGAATGAAGATGAGGCCTTCAATCCTAGATATACAAAAAATCACTATACATAAATGAAAATTTGTTCAAACCTACAATAATCCAATAAATAACTAAGACTCCTATAATATTAGTAATAATGTCTCCTCTAAGACTGTGAACCCATATTTACTAGTAAATATTTGATTGGTTTAATCTATTTTTTAGGTACTTCATTGGTGCATAACTTTGTATATTACCTCAAATCAAATGGGAAAAATTAGGTTGTCCCACAAATGCTTTGAGGGGTGTTTTATTTTTCGTGCATATGATGAGTAGTTTCAATGAGTTAACCACTTTCTAATAGAAAAAAATGGTGGTACAACATGTTTTTCATTGCATTCTCCAAAATATATTGTTTTATGGCACTATATGGTTACCACATACCATCCATAATTAATCCCTACAAAACGTTCATGTGCTACACCATCACAAAGTGTTTTCTAGTCTCAAAGATAGCCTATCCATGGCAAAAAATTGTATGAAATAAAAATTTGACCAATGTAGGAGAAAAAAAATGAAGTTTGAGATTGGGTCTTTATGAGGCTAATATTTTATAATAAAATTTTATTGAAACAAAAAAATAATAATAACAAATGTTTACTTAAGTATTATGGTCCTTATTAGATTTTTCAAAATACTAGTAGTGTGGCATAAAGATTGGAGTTATCTCAATTAGCCTGAATACATCTAGCCATTAATGTTTTTGTTTTAATAAATTTATTGGTTAGAATATTCTAAATCACATAAGTTTATCAGACATTAATGAAGAGGGAAGAATAATCACTGAACTAGAATTGATTCTCCATACATACCCAAGAAGTTGTAGAATAAGGTGACCATATAAGTTATTATTAAATGAAATCCCTTACATAGGGAAGATGCAATAATGAAATATAAAAGTTTCATGTAGAAGCATCCAAAAATGGTCAAGGACATTGCTTGTATGAAGGTAGGGCATGCTACACCATTATCCTATGCATTACATTTGGATGTGGATGATTATCCTATAGTGTACATAAGGGCCTTGGTAATTTAAATTTTTACAATTTTATAAATTATTTTTTAGAAATTACTATGATATTTTCAATTTTGATCTTCTAAATATTTATATAATTAAATAAGTTTAAAGAATCCTAACAATATTTTCTAATAAACAAAAATATGTTTCCATTTTTGATATATTCTAAACAAAGTTTACCCCAGACAGTCAACTAGAAGATTAAAAAACAAAGTAAATAGGAAATATGAAACATGAATAGAAACTCACATGTTGAATGTGGTAAGTTGACCCACCATCTAATGTAAGATTTTTTTGATTTAATTTTTATCTACACTTCATTTGAAACTCATCTCTCTCAATTGTATTGAGGTGATCAAATCTTGTTTATGGCAAGATTCTTCATACACAACCTAATAATAGGATATCAGTGTCAGTTACTTAAATAGGAGATCCACTTGTTGAATTTCTACATGATGCTACAATTGAGGGCACACCCCCATCATTCCCTTCATCTTTTCTAATGGGTGAAGACACTATTAATGTGCACTTTTAGAGACATCTTTTTTATTCCTATGCAGTGATCAAGATATCAAATCCAAAGTTTGATTTTAATGCTAAATTCAATATAGATGCCATCGATCTAGATGATAATATGTTAAGGCAAGAGTAAGCCTAGATGTTGCATGTAGTTCCAGATGTCACAAATATCCAAATAGGAGATATGGATGTTACAGTTCCAGATGTTGTAAGTTGCCCCTCATCTTCATCCATTCAAATAGGTGATCTAGATTTGGTTGTTCCACATACATCAAATATATGTCATGCTGGATGTGAGGGAATACCCATCATGCAAACATCATTGCCTCTATCTTCTTATATTCAAATAGGAGATCCATATGTCATAGATTGAGATGCCACAAATACAAATCATGCTTCAAGTGAGGGAACACCCATTTTACAACCATCATTACCACTATGTTATTCAACTAATGGAGATTATTGCATGAAACAATGGTGAAATGGGTATAATAAGATTAGTACTAGAGCATAATATTCCCTTTGTGGCTATAACAAGCTCATCCAATATTCCCTTTGTTGTATTAGAGAATAATATTCATCTTATTGAGTTGTGATTGGTTATTTTTTGATTAGATAAGTTCAAATTCAAAGAATTTAATTAAAATATTCAAGATATAATTGTTTTGAGGTTGGGTGATCATTACATACCACTTGAGTAGCCTAATATTTTCAAGAAGTTGTGAATCTAGGTTATGTGGTGATCCAAGATTTAGGATTCAAATATACAATGGGCAAGCACAAACCAAGTATTTTGATGGACATGAAATGGAATGGTGTTGCTATGGGCAAGGAACAAACAAAGAAGATGGAGAAGCCATATGAGGATTTATATGTGACATTGGTTGCAATGTATACTTTTCAATGTGAAAGAAACATGAGCCATCCATGTTGATCATTCTCACTAAACCAAAATTTCACCATGCCTTGTCATAAATCCTATTTGATTATCTTTGATAAGGATTCTAATGATAATTCATAGGCATAAATTCTTACATTATGTAATTTGATGATATTCATATGGTAAGCAGATCACCAAAGACAAGGAAAAGGGTGAAATATAATTAAGTTCACCATAAAAGAGCATAATGGTTTCATTACGGTGTATTGCATTCCATCTTTGGTAAAAAATTTTAAGGATTCCATTCATTTAACATGGTAATAGAGGACTTAAGGTATAATACGTGCATATGAAAGAGTTGACATGTTGTTAAGCGAGTTGGTATGTAAGTTCTATGGTTTAGATTTACACATTTAGTTAATGCAATACTTGAAGGGTCTAGTAAAAAGGTGTTCTTTAAAATCAAGCTAAATACCTCTTAATGAATATTAAGATCTTACTTTCTATATCATTTAAAAGACTCTACATATTGTTGTAACTTGTACATTTATTTCCTTGTTATGTGATGCCATTACACTCAAAAATAGAAGAACTTGCCCCTTTTCATTTAGAAGTGAGGAAATCTACAGTGTATTGTTAGGAGCATTTGGGAGTAGAGGTTGGCCACTTCAACCATTCAAGGTAAAGAAGAAAATGAGGATGACTTCCATTTTTCTAGATGATGAAAACCCATTACCATAAAAGTATTACCAAAGATAGAGGTTGAGGAAGAGAAGGCTCAAAGTGCCTCACTTTTTTAGGAGGTAGAAGAGGATGTGAAGGTTGTTGAATTGAATGATGATGAATAATTATACAAGATAATTTTTAGATTGAGGGAGACGAAGATTTTGGCATTGAGGAGGACACCCAATAAGTTTAACAACCTAGCAAAGAAGCCTTAGCTAGTTACTCGAGTTCTTCCCCCTTTTTTTTTTGCTTCCAATATGCTTAATTATTCTACTTCTTTACATAACAAAAAAAATGGAGACAAACAAGTTAGCTTGCCTATTTCCAAATATTCCTTCCCTTTATAGACCCTTTATTTAGATCTCAATCTAGTTGTTTCATAATAATTGTCCATGACTGTTAAACAAACACCTAATGTGGGGCTGATGTAGTAGACAGTGTGGGAAAATTGGCTAGGTCCTAGTTACTAGATGACAATCAATATGTGGTGAGTTGACATATTCATCTTAGTGTATTGGATGTTAACAAGTAGCATGAACCCATACAACCCAATTTTAATGTGTCACAAACAAAACACGTTGTGGGTTAGCCTAAGAGAGGCACACACCAACCACTATGTCAAAGTTTCCACATGGATCCTTGATAAGTCCAACATCTATTGGTTGTATAGTAAATGAGACTTCACTAAAGACACTCATGTCACATGATGCATTCAGCCCATGTATCCAAGGTAGTATAAGTAAGATAATTTCTAATGGATTTGAAAATTAGTTAATAGAAGGAAATAAACACACTATCCATTTGAATCACATCATTTGATGAATTGGAGAGCACACACATATATCTAGTTAATTAATGTTCATGGTATAGATATTAAGATGTGAAATCATTGCACAATTGTCTTACTAGAGAAAATTTATGAGTTATATGTTACTAAATGAGGTAAAAGAGAATAATTTTTCAATAAGAAGTATCTTCCAAATCCATAGTTTTGGAATGACCTCATAGCAAACAAGCTAAGAGAAGGCAATATTAAGGTTCATAGGTAAATTATGATTGCATAGAGAGGGTTGTTGATGATTAGGATTATTTAGATGAAGTATCAAAATCACAATATGTTTCATCTATAATGACAAAAGTGAAGCAAAAATTAAAATGATTACAAATATTTAGAAAAGTCTTCTAAGTGAATGACAATTATATCAAAGGAAAAAGTCTTGAGCACCTGATCTAGTTGTATAACTATAGGAACCAGAAGCGAAATTAAATGTAATGATTATAGAAATGAAGAAAAATAGGGGAAAAGGTGCATAAATGAAAGAGATGAAGGATGAGGATAAGGAAATTGTTAAGAACCATAGTCACCAAGAAATGTTTACAAGTATAGTATGGGGATGATGATGCTAGTTTTTCCAAAATGGAGTATGGGGTACTTGAAATAGCCAAAAAAAGAAATGAAAATATGAATATAAAATTTCAAAATAATTATAAGTTTAAAATAAATTAAAATCATTTGATAAGGAGGTATTAAGGAGAGTTATATAGAATCCACTCTATTAGGGTTTTTTCATGGTTTATGTCTATCTATTTATATTTTTGATCCCTTGTGTTACATCTTAAAGTCTAAAATATTTATTAGGGATGTAGTGCATTAATTTCACTTAGCACACCATCCTTTGGGAAAGTAAGCCCTATATTTATGGTTTTTCCATGCTTGACTAAATCTATTGATTCAAGAGATAAAACTAATGGCACCCAAATAAGCTCAAAAGTTTATTCCAAAAGTTTAAGATGATGTAATCCCTCCCCTCCCCCCTTTCCAAAGGTAATTATTCCTATTTCTATTATTGAACAATGTTTCAAGTGGTATGAAAATTATTCTATTATTACTTTTTTTGTTGGACACATCCCCTCAGAGGATTACCTCCATAATTGGATCTATAACCACTGAGAGCCACTACCTGGGTCCATGTCTCTAGAATATATAACCTTACCAAAGGATTTTTTTTGTTTACCTTTAAGTAGCCCTCTAAAACTCATTGATTCTCACAAAGTCCAAATTTTGGTTCTTTCACTACTAGATTATGATTTTGTCTCCTTGGTCTCAAGATTTTAAAGTTTTTAATAATGTCCCTTCATGTCCCTATCTAGGTTAAATTTCCCAATTTGATAGTTCACCTTTGGGATTTTATCCCCCAAATCATCACTCCTATAGGATGAGTGGCTACTATTGAACCAAATAAGTGATTCTCCCCCTACCCAAATAAATGTGTCAATGTGGAGGTTGAACTCTACAAAGAGATAAAGGAGTTCATTGAAATCCAAGTTGGTGAGACCCAAAAGTCAGAAAAGTTTATTTATTTCAACATTTGCAACACTTGATTCTATTGTCAGGATTCAGACCATTGCATCAGATATTGTCATTTCATGGATCATCCCAAGCCTCCTTAGTTGCCTTATCAGTTTAAGAAGCCAAAACCAAAATACCAAGGTGATGGTTAGACCATATTTTTCCCATAAATGAGAATTTGGACCTAAGCCACAAAGCACATATCAAATGCCACCTCAGGAGGATTATGGTTTAGTTATCATACCCTCTCATGGGACCTCCTACTCACCACCTTCCATCCTAGCTTCTCTTAACCCTCCGAGCATTTTTATGCCCTCCAAAAATTTTAGGATACTTATGGCTTAGGTTCACTCAATAATTGGCTCATTCTCCTAGTCTTCTTACATCCCAACTCATTATGGAATTGACTCTCCTTAGGAGGAACATGATGCCAAATTTTTCTACATTGCAGGCTATAGAATTTCTCACCCTCACTAGAATAATTAATTTACAACATTGGTTAATTTTGATGATGGGTAAGGGAAGTTTTTAATGGATGACCCCTCCCTATGAATGTATTATCATGGAATGTAATGGGTCCTACATATTCTACCACAAATACTATATGCAATCTATGTATTAGTAGATTAATTTCCTATACATTCTCTATCTTCAAAAAGTTAATAATTTTGGTTTTCTCTTCTAGATGACCCTATGAAATATTTATCTAGACACCACCTAGGTCACCACCTTTCATGAGGTAGTAAATGGTGGAAAATTTATCTTAGTTACTTTTAATGTCTCCTTTGGCATTATTTCCATAGGGGAGAAACCCTCACATCAGGTAGTTTGGATTATTCTTGACTTAATGGCTGGACTTTTAGTATCCTCAACATTTATGCTCCCAATGATGAACCTGACCACTCCCTACTTTGGTGATCTCTATAAAATGAGTTGCCCCTTAACACATGTCTGGTGTGCAGTGATTTTTATATGATTGAATGCCCCCAAGATAAATCTAGGCCCCTCCCCATGCATTGGTGTGTTGGTGAACCTAAGTCTTGGTATTATTTCAAAAGTAAATGGGGGATGGAAAAGCTTCTCCTCTAGCAATAGAAAATTAATCACACATATTGGTTTATGTAGTCCAACTACCTAACTAGGGATCATCGCATTCTCAAACAATTAGACCACTTTATGCTATTATAAAAAAAAATCTTTTTCAAATACTGATGGCTAGCCTCTCAATGTCCACTCAGATATTATCTTGTCAAACCACTCACCCATCTTCTAAAAAGTAGAATGGCACTCTAGGAAATACAAGGTTACACATAATCAATTTTTTCTCAACACTTATATACTGACTCATTCTAGCACCATTTGACTCATCCATCATATCTGAGACCAAACCCCATGGACCCTATACGCCACTATCTAGATTGAGTGGAAGAATGAATCCATTATGCACACCATGTCCTTCCTCTTCCACCATGGCAAGCATGTTACAAAAATTCATAAGTGATCAAAGGAATCTACACTCTAATAATTCAAATAGGTCTCTTCCTCCATTGAGATGGATCCTTTTAATATTCAACTTCAAAGGTTGGATGCCTCTCTAAAGCACCACCTTATGATGGCAGATAGTCATGTAGCCAAACACAATTCCAATCATGATTAATTTGGCTCAAAATTAGAAATAAAGCCTTCAAGGAGTTTTTCAATTCTATAAAAGCCAAGCAAGCCCATAAGAAAATTAAATCCATATAAGTGGCTCAAACCCATCTCACCTTTTAGGTTGATATCTCCTTGACCTTTTTGGAGCATTACCATTAGGTTTTCCATTCCCATCCCTTTATGGCTGAGAGGTCTTGTACTCTTCAAAATTTCCTCAAAGTAGTGCCTTGTAATCTCAAGCCTTTATATTATAATTAATGTGATACCCCACTAACCTTGTAGGATCTTATAGAGGATTTAAATTGGATGATTAATGATAAGTCCCCTAGCCTTGATGGCTTCCCTTACAAATTTCATAAATCCACTTGAGATTTCACCATCCATAACTTGTTGTAAGTCTATAAAGAATCTCTTTGAACTCAGTCTCTTGGACCTATGATCAACCAAGGTAATATCATATTTATCACCAAAACTAGGGATATTGAGATTTTCACTAGCTAAAGGTCAATAACCTTGTAAAATGTTTATTAAAAAATCCTCACTTAAGTCCTCTCAAATCATGTGTAGATTATCTTACCTACCATTGTTAGACTAGAACAAGTAGGTTTTATTAGGAGGTATATCTTAGACAATCATATTACATTCTAGGAGGGCATGGCCTAGGCTTGCTCATCTTTTTATAAATTTTTTTTTTTTAAGATGTAGTTTGAAAAATATTATGACAAGATTAAGTGGAATTTTATTCTTTCTATGCCTAAAAAACTTAGCTTTGGTCCCTTTTTTATCGAGGCTATGTATACTTTACTTCATGATGCCTCTACCTACCTTACTATCAATAGATATGAGACCTTGGGGATAAAACTCCAACACTCTATTTAATAAGGATGTCCCCTTGCTCTAGCACTTTATGTTCTTAACACTGAAGCAATAGGTTACCTTTTGGATTCTAAGGCCTTGCAAGGACTTTTTTTAGGTGTTATTTTGACTGACCTCACCTAAAAGCTTATCAATGGCTACTTTTTAGATGACACCTTTCTTTCACTTGAAGAGAAAGAGTCCACTTTCATATAATCTATGAAGTGTCTAGGCACCTCATATTTGGCTTTGGGATCAAGCCTTCAATAGAGGAAAACTTAGTTTTTCTTAAAAATCATGATCTTGGTACTGAGTGGCTTAAAATATTTAATTAGAAGTGGATCACTCAAGGGGAATATTTCATGTTATTTGGCATCCCCTTTACTTTTTATATCTCACTTTTTGAGCTTTGGGAGTATGGCCATAATAAGATTGAATAAAAATTTACTAATGGACCATTAAGCCCCTCTCTTTAGCGAGCAAGTTCCAAATCAACACCAACATTTTGGCATCCTCTCATGTCTACTACTACTCTTGATGGTCCCCCTCTAAAGCATATTATGATAGTCTAGCCAATCTTTTCTATTATTTACTCTAGGACAATTATAATAAGGCTGGGGCCTTTCATTGGGTGGCTTGGGATATTTTATGTCTTCCTTGTAATAAAGGTGGAATGGGAAAAATTTACACTTATCAACAAAGTATGGCATTGTGTGATAATTATGTTATTTGAGCCATTGAGGGAAAAGAGTCTTAGAAAATCCTCCTCTAACATTACATCTCTTCTAGTTCTCACTATGGATAAACTAGCTTGCAAAATATTGGCTTTCAATCCCTTCTCATCCGTACTATGCCATTCAAAATTACATGTTCATTCATGGTCAAGAGTATCTAGAAAGCTTTCAAAGTAATCAAACCCTACTTGAAGTAGGTAGAGAAAGGTTTTTGTATAGGGTTGTCTTTCAATGATCATAGTTTATGGTGGTCTCCCATTCCCACTAATTCTTTTATTCCCCTAGTTGAATTATCTAGTACTAAAGCATTGTGCTTATTCTATAAAGGAATTCAAGCTATTCATGATTTGGTTAATTTCAAAGGCTAGATCCCTTGGCCCAATTTGAAAATCAAATTTTAATTACATAGAGATGACTTGCCTTCCATCCTTCGCATTCAAGAATTGCTCGATGATTTTATGTTATATAAGCTTGGCCTTCAATCTCTTTAGGCATGGTAAAAATACTATTAATGGAACTATGATATGCATTTTAAATCATACTCTCCAATGATTTTCTATCAAGTGATGAGTCCCTTCTCCCTAGCTCTTGACAAGATCAATAAATGATGGGGGCTTTAGTCCTCTCCCAATACTTTGTTTTCCCATTTGTAATGTGTGTGACACCTAGTGTTGGATCCCAAATTTGCTCATTTCCTCTAGTGTTTAATTTAGAAAGCACTTCCCCTCTATGAGAGGTTGTTTCACCTTTACATTCCCCATCAATTTTATTTGGTTTTTAAGCAACCTAAATATTTTAATCATCTATTTTGGTTTTGACCTAAAGCTCAATCTTCTTGGCATTGGACCCATTCCTTATTTCAACCCTTTTAGTTTGAGCTATTTTCTTGGTGCTAGGAGCTTTCTAGAGATTATTCAAATTGGCCAGATTATATTGCTTTTTTGTGGAATTTTGTTCATGTTATCATCCTCTTTTAACTTTGGAAAGCCAAAACTAATGTTATTTTTAATCATGAGAAATGTGGTATTTCATTCTGTGTTAACAAAAATGATGATATTATTTCTTCAATTTACTTGAAGATCCAAAATAAAATGTAAAATGTGGCACTAGACCTTCACCACTTACAGGACCTCCTTGACCACTGGGGGAGTACCCCATGCACTATGAGCCAAGTTATACCAAATGTATCGAATCATAGGACCCGCCACTCCTCCTAAGAGGCACCAAAGTAGAATCCATTCCTATAATAGCGGCCACATTTTTCCCCACCCTCCTCCATAGGGTGGTTAGTGTATTTTTGGGAAATTAAATGTTGGCCCTACTCAATAGTCTCCATTAAATACTCTTGTTCCTACTCAACCCACTAATGGTTGGCCAATCACTATATATGATGACCCCATGGATAGTTGAACTTCTTAAAAGATATAGATGTGGAACTATCTACTTGGTAGATGCTTCCTAATTATGACCCTTTGCCTTTGCCTCCTAATGTAACATGTGCTTGATTATCTTTATAGTTATTTATAGTTGTTCTTGTGTTCTATCCAAAAGTTTGATAATATTTTGAGTTGGTGTGTTTTCCCAACATGGAGTTTGGGCCATGATCTCTCCAACCACATTAGTATTTAACTTTTTACATTATATTTCTATTTTTTAATATAATATGAGGAATTCCAATAGTCAAAATAAATTAATTATAAATGCAGAAGTATAAAAATTTAGAAACTTTAAAATAATAAAATTTTAAAAATACATTAATTGTATTTTCACCTATTATATCATTATATTATATAGTGATAGTGTATTATACATGTTTAATAGTTTAATATTATTTTATTATGAATCTATATTCATGGTTATAGAAAACCAAGGATTACAACTAGGATGAAAAAAATTAGAAGTGACATGAGAATGTCAAAAAGATTAGACTATAGCATACAAGGTTTAAAGAATGATATAATATAGTCAACCAAATTGCCTTGGATCCCACATATCCATGGCAGAGGTAATGAACAACTATGCATGCTTATTTTACATTATGGAATCAAAATTTAAATTTTAACCCATCTGTGGAATGCTTATGTCATTATCCATTTAGCTTGTTATCTATTTTTTGATCATTTTTTTGGGGTTCTATTAATAAAGGCTTGTTATGTTGGTTTTCCTCAACAATGTGTTTTACATAATGTTTAGAATTTAGAAAGAATCCATGTATATTTCAAATAAAAAAATCCTATGAAATGACTTCCATTTAATAATTTTTAATTTATAGGGAAACTATGTTTCCCAAATGAGAGATTCCCCAAAAACATGACAGACATCTTTGTACACATGAAAATCAATATACTAACCTTGTGCACTCAACCACTTGAGGTTGGGTTGAGATAACTGAAAAGGAATGATATGCATATTTGGATATTGATTTAGTTGGTTTGGATGAATAGGCTTGTTTATCTCATGGATTTGGATGAGCTAGTTGGACTCATTAACCTACTCATGAGGTATTTTGGACAATGCATCTTAATAGGTTCTCTTGTATATACTAGTATAGCTCAACTACCTCAAAATATTTTCTAAGGGAAATAAATTACAGTGTGATGAGGGCTCTAGAATAATTTGATTCTATGAGAGCTAAGTAACATAACTCTTGATCAATTTTTCTCTCTTGGAAAGTGTTGAAGTTGGACTAGATGACTCGATATTTTATCAACTTGATCAGTTTATTCTCAATCGGCACCATAATCCACAAAGATGAAGCATCAAGTCAAATGTGGAGGTTGGTTGCTCGGTGGACCAACAAGGGAATTTGTATGGCCAGTTGTGCTTTTAATAGTCTTTTTTGTTCATCTAAAGCATATAACTAGATTATTATGCATTTGGGAAGTGGCATGGAGGGAAATACTTCTAGTAATATCTCAGTGTCAACATCACTCTATATGGTTTTACTAGAATGGGAACAATAATTTGTGGAAAGGATCTTAGAATGTGTGGATGTACTTGTGCTAGGAGCATCATCTAAGGGTGTGGGATTGTTTGGTTTTTTGTTTGGTGTTTATGTTGAAATTTGATTTTTGTTTGTTCTAGGTCTAATTTTCTAACTAAATGTTTTGCCCAATGGCTAATTTTTTAAATGTTTATGCACTTTTTTTAACTAGCTGTTTTCACCTATGAATGACTGAATCGATAGCTAATGAAAGTGCTAAAAATGAAGCTAAATTTTTATTTATTTATTTATTTATTTTTTGACTATGAATACAAATACAAAACTAAATACTTGCTAGAAATGCACTTAAAACTAATCTCTTTTGATGTTTTTGATCAAAAAATGAATGTAAAACAAAAAATTAAATGGTTAGAATGCCTTTTCTTTTTCTTTTTAGATTTGCAAAGTGCATGCAAATGACCAAACTAATTAAATAGTTGGAATGAAAGTATGTGCAAGATTATTTCCTTTATTGTTTATGTTTTCAAATGAAGAAGTGAATAAATATAAATTAAATTAATTAATTGATCATTTTCTTTTCTATTTTAAATGATAGATGCAAACAAAAAGCAAACAATCAATTAATTCTTATCTTTTCCAGCTATTTTGTTAATGGAGAATGATGAAAGAACAATTTTTTTTTTTAAGAATGGGCAAAGAGAGAAAAAAATAATCAAAACAAAGAGGAATAAATAATTACATTCAAGAAGCTCCAAATTTCACAAGACAATTTAACTTACACCAAAAGTAAAGAAATCTACTTCTTCTAAGAGGAATTTCATGGGTGAAAAAAGAGAAGGAAGAACAAACTAGTATATTTTTGTTTTTTCAAGGAGTAAAAGTTAAATACTTGAGAAAATATTAATTAATTTACTGAATCTTTTGAAGAAGAAACAAAAACTGCTTGTAAAGGAAGTCATGAAATTTTGTGAAGAAATGCAAGTAAAGAACAAAATACAAAAGCAATCAACACTTTGATAAATTCTAAAATAAAATGCCTTTTTTATTATCTATTTTCAAGTTTTAAATCAATAAATTTAATGTAATCAAAACAAGAATATTAAAACAAATTAACCTTGTCAAAAGTGGATGAAAAATTTGAGAACTTGATTATTGTAATGCTTCAATCCTTTTGTGTTGTCTCCAATGAAGTTGCTCAATGTGATCTGGAGAGTGTGTATCGAGAAAAAGATGTGACAGGTAAATTTGCATCAATTTTCTAGATGAATCTAAAAAAGAGCAAAGATCTGGCTATCAATTTTTTATCTCAGTTTCATTGTGCATAAGCATATTTATTTTAAAATGGTGGTAGATAGATAAATAAGGTGATTAAGAGTTAAATAAGATGATTGGGAGTGGATTAAAATTATGAGGAGTTAATTGGAGTAGTGATAAGATCATATGTGAGGTGAGATCATAATTAGATTCACAAACATGCAAAAATGCATTAAAAACATGCTTCTTGGGAGTAAAATTGGGCCTTCACTAAACTGTGACAAAACCATCATGGTATTTAAGGAAACTATCATAGCATATTCAAAACCACTAGGGTGGTTGTGAAATCACCATAGTGGTTCTATCGTGCCACATAAAATTTAAAGCTTGGGAATCACTAAGGCTATGGATTGAAAATTTGACACTTAGGAAGTATCTAAACATGTGAATTATTTATTGGGGACTATTGCATCATCATCAACTTTTAAAAAATGTTGACCATGTAAATTTTGGGTGATTAAAGTCTCCAAGAGATGATATTAAACTTCATCAAAGTTTCTTGCTCCTTGGATACATTTACATAAGTGTTTTTGCTACTTGAATTGTAGATTATTCTTGAGGGTTAGGGAAAATGTCTCCTAGTTAATATGTAATAAGAACCAAATATACAATATAATCAATTATGTGAAGAATGAAATAAATACACAGCACAAGAGATGTATGGTGGTCCAATGTGCCTTGGCATTCAATATACTTAAAAATAAAAATTGAAATGCCCTATCAAAATATGACAAGGTTATACAATAAAATATTATTGGAGGGAATTTTTTACACCCATATTTTGTATGGTGTAACATTTATAAGATATTAGAAGATGATACAAGGACCCCCATAAATAATAATATGCTCAAACCATTTTTTTTTCTTTTTTTTCCCTTTTTCATTTTTCCAAACCTTTCCCCAAGTGCCAAAATTATAGAGTTTCTATTTTAATCATATGAACTTGAGATTTTTGAGGTACATGGAAAAAAGACCACCTACATATAGTGATGATTTTTCCACTATTGTATGCCTTTCGATTTCTATTTATAGAATGTGCATTTTCACATGTTTTACATGTTCAACCCTTCATTTTTGCTTCCTATCCTTATATAATTAGCTCAAAAATAATCTAATTCACTCATTCCTTCTCAAACCAATTTTATCTAATTTAAAATCAACCATAATATTATCCATGGTAGCTCTTGTTAACTCCTAAATGTGTCAACAATTTTTTCTTACAATTAACATTTTTTTACCATGAAAATTGGATCTAAAAATTCTATATAGATTTGAGTATTCAATAATTTGAGATAGTTTTAAATGACCATCTATAGTTTTCTTGAAGAACTAGCCCAAACCTTGTTGCAACTTTCTAGTCACCATTACAAATTGGAGGAGGCTCATAAATTTGCAGCACAATACTCGACAATTTATGAGAAGTAACCATGGTTCAATTGTTTATTTTGCTTAACTTTGTTCTTATATCTCTATTTCTTTCACATTCCTCTTATTGGATAATTCCCTATGTCATTACTGAGAAAATATATAAGGAGATAATAGCTTGAGGATATGTGTATTTTCAAATTCAACAAGTTATTCTTCCAATTTGCCTTTTGCTTTAAACAAGTTGGGGGGATTTATTTATTTATTATTGTTTTCCTTTATTTTTTTATCAGATTAGATTCTCCTTTTTTTAGTTTTATTTCATATTAGAAATAAATACAAAATATAAATAATTAAATAATTTATTACACTTTCCTACATTGTAAATCATTTATTTTTTTAGAATATCACTTACATATATAAAGCCCAATAATGTATAGCTTTGCATATTAGTTTTTAAAGTAAAAATACATAACTTGTTTCATTCCCAGTAGTATATATTCCTTTTTTTAATTCAACATACATAACACACATATATACAAATTAGTTTTCACTTCACTTGTTTGCATTACAATTCATAAAAACCAAAAGGAAAATATTGCATCAGCAATACCATTTCTTAATTTCTGCATACATTAAAACTTAAGGTGTAAAACTAATTAGATCAATATTTTCATTTTCATGTTAGGTTAAATAAAAATAATCATTTAGAAACATAAGGTTTGCATTCAATCATAATTTCCAATATTCAGGCATATTTAGTTGTATGCATACAATTTGAAAAGCATAGGTTAATTATTTAATTTAGAATTTTGAAATTTAGAAAATTTCTTAATCATTAGTTGTATTAATTCTAAAATATAGATCAAATTTTTATTTTAGACCGTATAGGTAAATTTTAATGCATTCATAAAATTAGAAAAATAATGTTTAAATAGTTAGTTTCAATTTTTAATTTGTTTACTTAATAATCTAGAGAGCACAAGAATATATTTGGTTTCACCATTTTCAGCATAGTTTTAGTTTGTTTAATTGCTTTAAAATTAGTAGAAAACAAACAAAAATATCTTATCCTATCAAAACATTAGTCATCCAAATATATTAGCCAACAAAATCAGCAAACACTACATTTTTGAAACAAAACAAAACTAGCCACAACATTCAAAAAATAAAAAACAAGTAGAACAAACATAAAGTATCAATTAAATGTTTCCTCTCCCTTGAACAATCCTCCATGAACAAGTGCATTTACATAGAGCATGATATTTTTTATGACTAACTTCCCTTGTCCCAACACAAAATATTTAAAGTGATATAGACTATGAGCTCTGACTAAAAGTCATTCACTTGAGTTCGTTGCCCACCTTAATCATTAGCCTATTAAATTTCTTAGGAAAATAATGATGCTATTTGAATCCCAATTAGCTAAATGAATTCATTTATTATCCTGATAAAAAATGGAAACTATTAGATTTGATTTAATTATTCATCCTTGGGTCTAGCTTCATCTAATTTTATTCACTTTGCAGATGACATTTTTCAAGCAAGTCCAACCTAATAGAATTGATCAAATACCATGAGTGATTCAAATCAATTTCAATACATTAAAGGAAATAAACATAGACTAAGATTTACATTATTTGGTTCTTTTTGAATCATGCTACTCTCTAGATTTTCTTTATCCTTATCTTGTTACATTAAATGAGCACTACGAAGAAGATGAATTATATTGGTATAAACATGTTCATCTTTTGAGACAAATAACCCATAATCCTGTTAGAGTAGATCAACCAAGTTAACTTCCTCATCTAGGTAAATGATCTCAAAGAAATTATTGAGACCTATAATTAACATCTCCACATTATTCTCTTTCATTATCTCAGCTAGACCTCAGAAATTTGAGTGCACAAGGAAAACCCATCACTTACCTTACATACAAGAACAAATTCAAGATATATTTTCCCATGAAATCTAGACCTAATTACCTTAATAATCATATAATACACCCAATATATATAAAATCAAAAGGAAATATGAAAACATAATGTACATTAATGGATAGAGGACACAGTACAAAATTAATAATAGATAACAAGATTTTTTTATTGTTTATTTATTTTTTATTTGAAATGAGTTAAAGTTAATTTGTTTAATCCTTATCTTGTTTTCTATATTTCTTATTTTTTCTATGATTTTCTCATCCTCATCTAATATAACCTAATTGTTATCCCAATTTGAATAAAAGGATTATACATAATCACACACAAAGTCTTTAGAATTGGGGAGCCTCCATTTGTGTGGGATCATTGTTACCATCTCGGTCTCTCTCAAGAATGTCATGGTTAAATATTTCATCACATTTACAAAGAATAATAAAGGTAATAATTTTAAAAACTATTTGGAATCATCTACACTTTACATGAATTAGCACAATAGTAATTATATGCATGTTTGATGTTGGGTAAGTACTTGGTTTACATAGTATTATGAAGCTTGATTGCACAAGTTAGGGAAGTTATGAAATCTTATGTGGAGATTGTCTAAAAAAATTGTGTAAGTTTGATGTCATGTGAGGATGATGGAATAATTGTGTAGGACACTATGTAGTTTTTAATCACACTCTGAAAGATTATGAAGTGGTGTTTAGTGGTTGATTTTTAGTAAGGTTCTATAAGGAGTTGTGCAACATGCAAAGCAATGAAAGGTTATCTCCAAGGTTTTTAAAACACTTGTCAAATTTCATTTGTTAAAATAAAGAGGTGTTATAAATGCCATGGCGGCACCTGACATGAACCTTTTATGGAGTGTTAAACAATGTTCACTTGGCATAGTAGTTGCTGCATGTAGATTCCTTTGCATTGAAAAAATTACAATTGACGTATCTATTATAAGACACAGTTCTTCTAAATATGTTAGTATAATGTTGAACATTTTGTCACATCAGATATGTTTACCAATGGTTGTTAAATGTTGGATACAATATCAAGTGTGTGTATTCAAATATATATTAAAGTGTTGTATATAGGTTACATAACCTTGTAACTTGATTATAATAGTATAAAACACCAAGATTAAGTTATAATTCAAGTAGATTTTTATTTGATTTTTTACCTAAAAGGGTTTTGCCAGGTTAAATTATCTCTTATGTGCCTATACATGTGTGCTTGCTATCTTCTCTACATATGTTTATTTGCATTAGCAAAATTATCCTTTGTGTTTATTTATTGTGTCATAAGCTTATTTACAACATTTAGTATTAGAGCTAGGTTATGATATTTGTACAAGTTTTTATAGCTTGTGATAAATGGTTCCTTGTAGTGAAAGTCTTGTAAGAGAATCTTGTGTGAACAAGATGACTAGAAGCACTAGAGTGGAAATTGAAAAAATCAATGGTCATAATTTTGAATCATCAAATATTAAGATGGAAGATCTCTTGGTGGATAGAGATCAGTGGGCTGCCTTATTAGACAATTCACCCATCATAATGGAACTAAAGGAATAGGAAAAAGCCAATAGGAAAACACAAAGCTCTATTAGAATATGTTTGTTGGATTTAGTTTTATTGAATGTATTAGGTAAAAAGACTAAGAAGTTATATTGTGGGACAAGATGGGAATGTTATATGAGGCCAAGTTATTTGAAAACAAACTTATGCTATGACATAAGTTATACTCATTGAGAATGAATGATTGTGACTCAACTATAGAACATTTGATTACCTCTAATAATGTGGTTAGTTAACTGCAATATGTAGATTTCAGCACGAAGGATGAAGAGAGTTGCATCACATTTTTATACTCTTTTATAAACTCATGGGATAATCTGATGATGGCTATCTCCAATACTACATTAGAGATAAATTAAAAAGATGTAGTTGTAGGCTTATTATCAGAGGGGATGAGGCACATACTTGTGAAAATTTATTTGGTTAATTATTCCCTTATCATGTAAGGTTTCTCAAAAGAATGAGGTAATAAAATATTGGGGAAATGTGTTGGAAGTCTAAGGAAAGATCAAAGACTCTAGGAAATTCCTCAAATAAATGTTGGAATAATGGTAAGACAAGGAATTTATAAATATATTATAGAATAAAGAAAGTGGAGAAGAGAAAACCACTTGATACTATGCAATCCTCAAATACTAGAGTCTCCAATGATGGAAATGGAGATGAAGATTTTTTGGCCTCAATCTCTCACTTATGCAATGGTGCATGGTTAATCGACTCTGGAGCCTTGCATCATATGACTCCTATGAAGGAATGGTTTTGAAAATATGAAGAATATAATGGTAGTGATATATTTTTAGGAGAAAACTTAGCCTACCAGATTGTAAGAAGAAGTTTGAAGTTGAGATTTGGAGATGGGAGGATTGGGACTCTCCTAAGAGTTTTTCACATTCTTGGCCTTGATAAGAATTTGATCTCAATAATAAAAATGAATGATGTTGGTGTCAATCTCCCCTCAATAGAGATGGGTGGAAAATATTGCATGAAAACATGGTACTATCAATTTTTGTGTGCATAGGTACTTTGTTAAGGCTTAATGTGACTAGGATGAGTAGTGCATATAATAGCTTTGATGTTTTTGATCCCAAGTTTGATGTAATAATTTTTGCATTGCCTTTGATAGGGGAGGCAATTCTCTAGCATCATAGGATGGACCATATCAATGAGAAAGGTATGTGCATGTTATAGACTAAGGATATGGTGAAAGGGATGGATAACTATCCCTTGGATTTTGACGTCAATGAACATTATGTCTATGGAAGTAAATTTGGATAAATTTAACAAAATGTGTTGTACATGAGAGTAAAATCTTAAAAGTGATACACAATGATGTGTTTGGATCGGTGGATGTCTCATCACTAAGTTGGTCTTTGTTCTATGTGACTTTCATAGATTACTACACTCACAATCCTTGGATATACTTCATCTTGAAGAAATATGAAGTTATCAAGAAATTCATGGAGTTCAAAGCTCTTATGGAGAACCAAATAAAGAAAGGGATTGAGATGTTTTACATAGACAATGAGGGTGAGTACTACTCAAAGGAGTTTAATGAAATATATAGGTAGAGTAGTATTCAAACACAAAAAATGACTCCATACAATTCATAATAGTGTGGAGTTGTAGAGCAGAAGAACATGACACTAATGGTAAAATCTAGGATCATGTTATGTCATGCACATTTGGATAAAATGTTTTGGATTGAAGTAATAGGTACTACATGTTACATAATCAAATAATTTCCATCATCAGTGTTGGTTAACAAGATTATATAAGAAACATGGACTTGTAAGAATCCATGCTTGAGACATTAGCACATTTTTGGTTTTGATACATTTTCTCACATCCCAAATGAAAAGAGATTGAGGCTTGAATATAAGTTTCCAAAGCCCATCTTCATTAGGTATGGGGGTGACATCAAAGGGTGCAAGTTATAGAATATTGAGATGAATAAGGTAGTATATAGAAATAATGTAGTCTTCAAGGAGGTGCACAAGTTTATTAGGTATGAGGAATCAAATAAGTAGCCAAAGGGGGAGGAATAAAAGATGCAGGTTGATTTAGAATCTGAAGAGATAGTGTCTGAGTATGGTGTGATAGATGACGAGTTATAAGATTCACAACAATAGGAGACAAATATTTCTATTGTGAGGAGATCATAATCAGTACACAAAATTCCTAAAATGTATAGCCCACCAAACTTTCATTTACATAAAATTGTTATTGGTGGTTAATATAAATGCACCCAAGACTATGAAGGAAAATTTAGGTTACACAAGGACCATGTTTTGGAAGAAGTCTATGAAAGAGGAAATGGATTCTTCAAACAAAAATGAGACTTGGGATCTAGTTAAGGTACCTCTTACAAAAAAATCTTTAGGCTACATGTGGGCTTTCAAAATGAAGCAAAATGTGCAAGGAAAGATGAAGAGGTATAAATATCACTTGGTGGCATAATAATTCTCTTAGATTGAGGGAATTAAATTTGGTGAGACCTATTCCCTAATTGTAAAACTGACTTCATTAATATTTATTTTAGCTTTTGCTACTATGTTTGATCTAGAGATAGAGTAAATGGATGTGAAGATAGTTTTCTTGCATGGGCAATTTGAAGAATAAATCTGCATGTTGCATCTTTATGGCTTGAAGGTGAAGGAGAGAGATGAATCAGGCTGTAGATTAAATAAGTCCTTGTATAGATAGAATCAATCACCTATAATATGAAATCATAAGTTTGATATTTATGTCATTATATTTGGTCATGTGTGCAATAATATTGATCTGTATGTTTACTACAAGGAAAAGGCTGATCACTTTGTCATTATAGTCCTCTATGTGGATGACATGTTATTGATAAAAAATGATACAAGCATGATCAAGTAGGTGAAGTCTCAATTATTTATGCAGTTTGACATGAAACATCTTAATTTTATAAGGTTCATCTTAGGCATGGAAATGAAATGAAATCCTGTAAATAGGAAACTCTCATTGAACAAGATAAAGTACATAGAGAAAATTATGGAAAGGTTCAAGATGTAAGATGGAAAGATGGTGCACATCCCTTTCCCAATTGGTCAGAACCTTATTGTAAATATTGTCATTAATGTCAAAGGTCTAGTGATAAAGACCCCATTGCATTTAATGGTGTTTTTAATATTCATATCTTGGCTAATGTGTGTTAATATTTATTTAATATTAATGAATATATTTGTGGTTGCATATAAGTCAAAAGAGGGCCCATAGAGAAGTCAAAGAGTCATGAGGTAAAATATAAAAGAGGAATGGGATGTATTTTTTCATGAAGAGTCATCTTGAGGAATTCCAAGAGTCACAATGTGAAGACAAAAGAGGGTATGGCACATTTTTCCATGAAGAGACATTTTGAGGAATACAAAAAGTCAACAAGATAAAGACAAAAGAGGAAATGATGCTTTTGCTTATGAAGGGTCACCATATGACTTTTCAAATGGAAGAATATGAAGGGTCATGTAAGTTTGGCACTATTTTCCATGAGGATTAAAGGGTCACAAAGGGTGAATGCCAAAGGTCATTTGGAAAGATATAAATAAGAGCTTGAGAAGATATTTGTTATATGCAAGAGAGTGCATGGTTTGTATTTGTTTTCAAAGAGAGAAAGCAGGAGATATTGTAGAGTTCTATTCTTTGTTGAGAAATCAACATTAAGAGATAGTTGTGTTTTATACACAAGAGGGGTTGGTGCTCCTATGGGTTGGTGCTCATATGCATTGGTGCTCACAAATAGTTGTTGTGTTGGTGCTTGACAAAGGGGTTGGTGCTCCTACGAGTTGGTGCTTACAAAATTTGTAATTTGAGTTGGTACTCATTCATATACTTAAGATTATTCTCTATGGTTTTTCTCACTTTGGGTTTCCATGTAAAAATCTGGTGTCTCTCTCTCTTATGTGGTGCATATTATTATTTCAATTTTATTACATATCTTGAATGTGTGGTTAAGTGGTTAAAGAAAAGGAATTTGATTAAGAAATAAGATATATAATATACTAATTCACCCCCCCTTAGTATATTTCATGATTAACAATTGATATCAGACCAGGTTCTTTTGAAAAAGTTTTACAGCTTAAATGTAGATCAAGAAAGCACAATGGATGGATCACATGAAGGTTTTTATAAAAATAAGGCACCTTTGTTTGATGGCACAAATTATGTTTTTTTTAGCATAAGGATGAAGACTTATTTGATGGCCCTTGGATTTGACATATGGCTAGCAGTGGTAGAGGAATATGAAGAGCCAAAAACACTTGTAACTACTCTGGCAGAAAAAAAGGCAAGTGAAAATAATGCTAAATATTTAAATGTTATTTTATGTGGTTTATGTGAATTAGAATTTGTTAAATTTAGGTAGTGTAAATCTATTCATGAAACTTGGGTAAAACTTGAGAATATTTACAAAGGTGATGGAAAGGTTCAGCAAGCCAATCTTTAAACTTTCAAAAGATAGTTTAAGAGTGTGAAGATTCAAGATGAAGAAAATATAAAAAGTTATCTTTTGCGGGTTGATCAAATAATTAATCAGATTCAATGTCTTGGAGAAAATTTAGAAGAATCAATTATGGTTCAAATTTTTTTGAGATCTCTACTATTGAGATATGATGAAAAAGTTTTCACAATTGAAGAGATGAAGAATTTATCCAAGCTAAAGATGGATGAGCTACATGGTATTCTTACAACATATGAGATGCAAAATGAATAAGAGAAACCCTCAAAGAGATAATTTGCTTTGAAGACATCAAAGAGAGAGAAGGCTAATATTCAAGAATCAAGTGATAGTTCTAGTGATGATAAAGATGACAATTGAGCTCTATTCATTTGTAAGCCGAAAAAGGGCACAAGTAAATATCAAGGAAAATTACCTTTCAAATGTTTTAATTATGAAAATATTGGATATTTTATAGCTAATTGCCTAGATAAGGGTAATGGTGACAATGAAGAATGAAAGTCTGCATACAAGAATAATTTCAAAGGAAAATTCAAGAATGGATTCGAGAAGAAGAGTTTGTATTCTAAAGATCCTAGCTCAGTCGAAGATAGTGGAGTTAGTGATTTAGAAGAAGAGATTCTATTCATGGACATACATAAAGATGCCTTTGTAATCAAAATTGCAAATGATCAAGAAGAAGAAGATGAAGATGAAGATGAAGTGAATATAGAAGGAGAACTCGTTTGTGCCTTAGAAGAGTTAAAATCTCTTGAAAAGAAGAATCGAAGATTAAAGCTCCAAATCAAGAAAAATGAAAAAAAGTCAAAGGAAATAATTGAAGATCTACAAGCACACTTTAAAGAAGCTAAGAAGGATAAAGAAGATCTAACAACACAGTTGAAAATAGTAAGTAAATAATGTGAAAGGTATGTTATTGAAATTGCTTATTTAAAAATAGATCTTAAGAAAACAAATAAAGCAATCAATGATAAAGCATCTAATGATTCAAAATTTGAGAATAACAATAATATGTTTAATAAGATATTATAAAATCAAAGATCAATGTTAGATAAAATAGGTATTGGATTTGAAAAAGAGAAAGGGGAGGCCACTAATTTCATAGACAAGATAAAAGGAAAGAGCTATGTTGAAGCTCTTAAAAAAGAAGAAATAAAGAGGGAAGACTTAAAAATATAGAGGACATCTCAAACAAAGAAGGTTGGAGGGAATATATCTACAAAAGGCAATCAAGTCAAAGATACACAAACAAGTCATATTTTTATGGTTACTATTTTTATTGTAATAGATATGGTCATAATAAAATAGAATGTCTAAAAAGGGCTAACAATTTCAAAAATAAGGAGAAGGAAAGTCATGCAGAGTTAAACAAAAGTCACAACTCTTTTGCTCCTCTATCAGGCTTTAATGAAGATGACATAATATGTTATAGGTGAAACAATTTTGGACATATATCTTGGTACTATAGAAGTGTATTTGAGTCATTCAAAAAGGACTAGAATTTCAAAGCTCCATTCATCAAGAAGAAAGTTCAGATAGGTTCATGGCAGAATAGACAACCTAAAAAATCTATGTTGGTATAGACAACTTTACATGCAAGAAATGAAGAAAATTCATGGTTCATTGATAGTGGATTTTTTTGTCACATGACAGGAGACAAAATCAATTTCATAACCTTGAACAAGATCAATGGTGGCACAGTGAAATTCAGAGATAATATTACTACCAAAATTATAAAAAAGGGTACACTAAGTTTGGATAATAGTAGAGCTAAAATTGAAAATGTTTTATATGTAGAAGGTCTTAAGAATAATATTTTGAATTTAAGTCAAATGTGTGATCAGGGGCACACACTAATTTTTTATGTAGAAGGTTGTGAAATTATGAGAAAAGATTCAAATGTGTTGATTACAGATGTTTAGAGAACAGGCAATAATCTATATATGTTATTAGACATCAAAGGTCAAAGATGTTATTTGAGTTAGATTGAAGAAAGTTGCATATGGCATAGGAGAATGGGTCACATAAATTTTCACAATCTTATCAACATCAATAAAAATCAAGTAGTCATAAATCTTCCAAATATTACGAAGCCATCTGACAGTCTTTGTGAATGTTGTTAGCATGGGAAGCAAGCTAGAAGATGGTTCAAAATAAAAGATTACTTGACCACTCAGATGTTAGACCTTGTTCAAACTAATCTATGTGGATCTATGAGAACTCAAAATACTCAAGGTGAGAAATATTTCATGTTGCTTATTGATGATTTTTCACATATGACATGGGTAATGTTTTTAAAGAAAAAATCAAAAGATTTCAGATATTTCAAAGCATTCAAAGCATTAGTTGATAATGAAACCAGTTTGAAGATTAAATGTCTAAGATCAAATCAAAGAGGAGAATGCATGTCAGATTAATTTCTTGATTTTTGTGAATACCATGGAATAAAGAGACATTATTCATCAGCCAGCACTCCACAGCAAAATGGAGTAGTTAAACAGAGAAATAGAATAGTTTAGGAGATGGTGAGGAAAATGTTAAATGAATCTAAGATACTAGATAAATATTGGAGAGAGGAAGTTGTTATATTAGTTCATATTCAGAATAGTGCATTATTGAGAGTCAATAGTGATAAGACTCCTTATGATCTATGGAAAGACAAACTAGCAATAGTTGATTATTTTAGAGTGTTTGGTAGTAGATGCTTCATAAAGAAAACTGATGAAAAATTTGAGAATTTTGAATCCAGAGTAGATGAAGGTATATTTCTTGCTTATTATTGAAAAATTAAAGATTATAAATGCTATAAAAAATAACCAATAAAATTGAAATTTGAGAATTTTGAATCCAGAGTAGATGAAGGTATATTTCTTGCTTATTATTGAAAAATTAAAGATTATAAATGTTATAAAAAAATAACCAATAAAATTATTGAAAGTGCAAGTGTCAGGATAGAATAAGATGGAACATAAAGAATCAGTGATCTAGTAGACATTCCTGAAATCATTTAAGAGGAAGATTTTGAAGAATCAGACAAAGTTGAGAAGGAAAAAAAGGACACCAAAACTCCATCCAAATATGTTTAGAGAAATCATAATGAAAGTGACATCATCAAGGACATAAATGAAGGAATTCACACCAAAATAATGATGGTAAGTGAATCTGAGCAAGTTAATTTCTCTTTGTTATCCAAAATTCAGCCTAAAACTTTTTTAGAAGCTAGACATGATAAGCATTGGAATAAGGCTATAGATGAAGAATTAAATTAGATAGAAGATAATGATACTTTGGAATTAGTGCCAAGACCAAAATATCATAATGTGATAGGAAAAAAATGGGTTTATAGAAATAAGTTGAATGAAATTGGAGAAGTGACCAGGAATAAAGCAAGATTAGTATGTAAAGGATATTCTAAAATTGAGGGAATAGATTTTGAAAAAAAAAAATCACCAATGGCAATGTTAGAGGCTATTAGAATGCTTCTTGCATATGAAGTGCTTAAATTTCTCAAAGTGCTTAAGATGGATGTCAAATTTGCCTTCCTAAATGGGAATCTATAAGAAGAGGTCTTCATTGAGCAACCTGAGGGATTTATTCTCTAAAATATTAGTATCCATGTATGCATATTGAAGAAAGAATTGTATGGATTGAAACAAGCTCCCAGAGCTTGGTATGCAAGACTTGTTAAGTACTTGCAGGATCAAGGTTTCAAGAGAGGATTTGCTAACAGTAATCTCTACATCAAAATAGAAGGTGAACATTAATTGATTGTTGTGGTATATGTTGATGACATCATTTTTGGAGGAAATATTAAAAATATGACAAAAGAATTTTCTAATAATATGCAAAAATAATTTGAGATGTATATGCTTGGAGAATTGTCATTTTTCTTAAGATTTCAAATATTTCAATCAGATAAAGGAATTTTCATATCTTAAAGTAAATATGCCAAGGAAATGTTGAAGAAATTTGGTTTTGAGGATTGTGCACCAGTTGGCACACCAATGTGTATAGTAAATAGGGTGATTAAGGATGAAGATTCACCTATTTTAGATCAATCTTTGTATATATCTATGATTGGTAGTCTTTTATATTTGACAACATTGAGGCCAGACATCATGCATGCAATAGGTATGGTTTTAATATATCAGTCATCTCCAAAAGATAGTCATGTTTAGTTGGTAAAGAGAATATTTAGATATATCAAGGGGACTTTGGATTATGGATTATGGCATCCCATAGGTAGAGATTTCACTTTGGTTGCTTATATAGATCTAGTTTGGGCAGGGTGTTTGGATGACAGAAAGATTACAAGTGGAGGAGCTTTCTTCCTTGGTGATAGCTTAGTATCATGGCTAAGCAAGAAGCAAAATTCATTATCACTTTCTATAGATGAAGGATAATATATTACAGAAGTATTATGTTATACTCAAGTGCTTTGGATGAAGCAAACTTTGTAAGATATCAACGTAAAATATCATGAACCTATTTCTATTTTTTGTGACAACACAAGTGCTATTGATACTCTAAAAAATCCAGTGATGCATTCAAGAACAAAACATATTCCCATTAGATATTACTTCTTGAGAGAGTAGGTTACAAATCAATAGGTTAAGATGGAGTATATCAATACTACAGAGTAGATTGTAGATATTTTCACAAAGGCACTACTAAAAGTATATGTGGGAGAAGTGGGGAGTAATTTCTTTTACTTCTTGCCATTGAGGTTCAACATCAATTGAGGGGAAGCTAAGTGTTAGCTCTAGGTAGGCCCTTTGCCACTAATGTCAAAGGGGAGAGTAATAGGTACAATTATAGGTATAGGTGCAAAAATAGGTACAAGGAACACTTATAGGTTGCTACAGTAAGGGGGAGTTACTGTATGGTTTTTAGATGGCAATATCTATAGATTTTAGGATGTGGTTGTTTCAGTTTGAAGTTGTCATCAATGACAAAGGGGGAGATAGTTAGAAATATTGTCATTAATGTCAAAGGTATAGTGATAAAGGCCCCATTTCATTTAATGGTGTTTTTAATATTCATATCTTGGTTAATGTGTGTTAATATTTATTTAATATTAATGAATATATTTTTGGTTGCATATAAGTCAAAAGAGGGTCCATGGAAAAGTCAAAGAGTCACGAGGTAAAAGATGAAAGAGGAATGGGACACATTATCTCATGAAGAGTCATCTTGGGAATCCCAAGAGTCACCATGTGAAGACAAAATAGGGTACAATGAATTTTTTCATGAAGGGACACTTTGAGGAATACAAAAGTCAACAAGATAAGGAAAAAATAGGAAAGGATCATTTTACTTATGAAAGGTCACCATATGACTTATCAAATGCAAGGATATGATGGGTCATGAAGGTTTGAATTATTTTCCATGAGGATTGAAGGGTCACAAAGGGTGAATGCCAAAGGTCATTTAGAAAGCTATAAATAAAGGCTTGAAAAGCCATTTTTTATATGCAAGAGTCTCCATGGTTTGTATTTGTTTTTAAAGAGAGGAAAGTAAGAGCTATTGTAGAGTTTTATCATTTGTTGAGTAAGTAATATTGAGAGATAGTTGTGTTGTATACACAAGAGGGGTTGGTGATCCTATGGGTTGGTGCTCATAAATAGTTTTTGTGTTGGTGCTTAGTAAAGGGGTTGGTGCTCCTACAAGTTGGTGCTTGAAAAATTTGTAATTTGAGTTGGTGCTCATTCATATACTTGAGATTGTTCTCCATGGTTTTTCCCACTTTAGGTTTCCATGTAAAAATTCTCTCTCTCTCTCTCTCTCTCTCTCTCTCTCTCTCTCTCTCTCTCTCTCTCTCTCTCTCTCTCTCTCTCTCTCTCTCTCTCTCTCTCCTCTCTCTCTCTCTCTCTCTCTCTCTCTCTCTCTCTCTCTCTCTCTCTCTCTCTCTCTCTCTCTCTCTCTCTCTCGTGTGGTACATATCATTGTTTCAGTTTTATTGCATATCTTGAATGTGGTTAAGTGGCTAAAGAAAAGGAATTTGATTAATAAATAATATATATAATATATTGATTCACCCCCCTCTTAGTATATTTCATGCTTAACAAAGCTATCAACTACATAGTGTTAAGAAACTCAGAAAGAGTGGGAGGACATGATTTTGGTTTTGTATGTTAGTGTGGTAGGAAGCTTAATCTATACAATGGTGTGCACTAAACTTGATATTGCACAAGTAGTGGGAGTAGTTAGTAGGCTCGTGTCTAATGCAAGAAAGGAGTGGTGAAGAGGATATTCAAATATTTGTGAGGATGGTCTGATCAGGATATCTTCTATTAGGGTACATCTGATGGAAGAAAAAATTTGAGTTTATATGAATTTCTAGATTCTAATTGGGCTGATGATCTTCATTGTCATAGATCTACTAGTGCTTATTTCTTCAACTTGTTTGGTGGTGTTTTAGGTTGGATGATACAATAATAGCTTAGTGTGGGTATTTCTACTACTAAAGTTGAGTACACTATAACTAATCATGTAATCAAGGAAGTAGTGTGGCTTCAAAGGTTGTGATCTACTATTGGATTCAATTAGGAAGGGATAAAGATAAGTTGTGAAAGTTAAAGCGTAATTTGTTTGGCAAAGATCCTTGAGTATCATTCTTGGATGAATCACATCAATGTGCAATATCATTTTGTGAGGGAAATGATGGAAAAAAGGAAGATATCTATAGGGAAGGTGGACACAAAGGAAAACATTGTGCATTAATTAACTAAGGTAGTGAGTGTTGAGAAGTTCTTTTGGGGTATGAAGGAGATGAGCATGTTTGTGAAAATTTGATAAAGGATAAGTGCATGGTCCCTTATGAAAAGTGTTCAAAAAGTGGGATATTCTTGGGAAATGCCTCAACTTTTTATGAATATCGAGAACTTTCATGATCTTGTGTGGAGATTGTCTTCGGTGATTGTCCAAGGTTGATAGGATGCAAAGATTATGGAATAATTATGTAGGACACTCTGCATAGTTTCACTCACTCTAGAAGATTGTGAAGTGGTGCTTTGTGGTTGAGTTGTAATAAGTTGATGTGAAACATGTAGAGCAATGAAAGATTATCTAAAGGTGTTCTAAACATTTTTATAAATGCATTTGTTAGACTGAAGAGGTGATATAAATGTCATGGTGGTGCTTTGACATGGACTTGCTATGGAGTGTTATGTAACATTCACTTGGTGCAATAGTTGGTGCATGTAGATTCCTCTAAAATCCATATGTTGTAAGTGAAGTATCTACTATAAGACACAATTCTTATTAGGAAGTTTGTATGACTTAGAACATATGATTACATGGGATATGTGTAATAAAGGTTATTAAATTCTAAATACACCTGGTCAATTGTGTTCCTTCAAATATACAATAAAGTACAATATATAGGTTAGAGAACATTGTGACTTGATCATAGCATTGTAAAATGTCCACTGTATGTTATAATTAAAGTTGGTTGTGGTACCTATTTTTTTACTCAAAAGGATTATCTCAAGTGAAACTCTTTTTTATGCTTATGTACTTGTGTGCTTATCATCTTATCTATCTATGTTGATTCACATTAACAAAAATCTCCTTTGTGCTTATCATGTCATAAGCTTATTACTAACAAAAATGAGTCAAGGATGACTTCCTTTTGGTCTTGATTCCCTTCTCTATTTATATGTTACAATGCATTCAATATTGTATCACCTCAATGTGTGTGTGTGTGTGTGTTTCTAAATGTATGTAACTGGGTTCCTACACAAGTAAAGAAATAGAACAAAATGGACATATCTCTCAAGCTAAAGGGATTCCATAGATTTAAGAGATGTAGACATATATACGATGTCTATATGAATTAAATTATAGTAAGATAAGATCCACCTCAATTAAATGTGTATTTACAATATTCATATTCAGATTTTTGATTTCACCAAATTTTCAAAAATTTCATAACTTATTCCATTACATATCTAAACTTTTAGTTCTAGTTCTATTGGGAGGGATGCTAGTAATTTTTTAAGGGATATCAAAAATATACGTGTGTTTCCAATAGATCTCTTTGAATTTTCCTTTTTGTTAGTCCTCTTGGATGGCTTTTCTTGGTAACATCTAGAAGGTTATATTAGTAGTCTAAAATGCTATATTTTCTATAACCAAAGGAATATGTAATTAATATTTTGATTGTCTATGTAGAATCACTTGTAATATTTGCGTAGGCCAATATTTTAGAAATTACTTAGTTGAATATTTTTGTCATGGTCCATGACATTCATCAATTCTCATCTTGCTGGAACTTTAGTAGCTTTGGATAATCTGATGTTCAAGCTTACTCCAAAATTATTGTAAGATAAAAAAATTAAAAAAAGTTCATAAATTTTTTTTATGCCTTACTGAAAATAACCCTACTTAATGTTTTGATATATAGAATCATCATTACTATAATTAGACTCAATATAACCCATAGAAATGAAAAACATATTACAATTGATTTTAGCAAGTGACACTTTGAATATGATATCTTTAGACATCTGGCAGGAAATACAATATCATGTTAAAAAATTAGATGGGTTGGTCCATTTTCCAATAGTTCATGAGGTCAAGAAAATTTATGTAATGTCTATGATCAGAAGTTTAAACTACAAGAGAAATAACTTATATGTTTCTAACTACATTGTTGGATGAAACATGAGGTTGTTTTATTGAAATAAAGAAAGAAAGAAAAAAGGAAATTATGTTAATGTGCTTAAATATGAGTGGGGGTTGGATCAAAAGTGTTAAAACACATGATGGTGTTAAATATTAATAAATTACTCAAGTAGGTTAATCAGACTAGAAAGTATAGCCAGCACTTATAGCAGAAGACTCAGGGCCTATGGTATCATCCATGATAGGAAAAATGTAACTAAAAAAATGTAAATATTAAATATTTTAACCAATATAAAATCAATGACATCAATAAATTACAATAAAACATAGAAGTAGATGTGTTAGTAATAATATCATCATTTAAAGGTCAAATAAAATTCCTATTTTCACTAGTAGCTGAAAAGGGATCTATCGAGTCATCAACTAGTGTACATTATATAATATAAAAATTGATAATGATATCAAGAGAGTCATAAAGAAAGAAAGAAATTATAATAATGTCCAAGAATTACAAAAATTAGGTCAGTGGGATGAGATGATAGGGTCTGGGGGAGCTATCCTTGGAGTTAACAGAATACTTTACATTTTAACATAGAGGTTGATTTTTTGGAATAGTCAAAGAATTAATTAAATGATACATTTGGATTAAGTGTGAAGAGGATCATTTAACACTATGCCATGAAAATGGGATATAACAAGATTGATAGGTCTTGGAGTACTATATGAGGTAGGCTTCTTGATTGGTCTTCTACTATCTATTGGTTTTGGTAGGAGCTATAGGATGCTCGAGGCTTATTGATTAGTATTTTTCTATCTATTGGTTTTGGCAGATGTTGTAGGATGCTTTAGTCCTAATCTGGCTAAGATTAGTAAAATAAGATATCAAAATGATCTAATAGACCTAAAATATCTTGCAATGTTTGATAGCTAATGGATAAATCTCACAACCTATCTAATAAATAGAGCCAAGCATATCTGGATGGAATATTAGAAGACATACAGTTTACCTCTCTAAATATTTTAAAAGTTATTAGGTAGGTTCATACTTCTCATGGCTTTTTTGGCTTTGTGAAGGGCACCATTGGGGCAATCAAGGATGTCCTATCTCACCAACCCTATTCAACATCTACATTGATGAATTAGATGAGTTTATTTGGTACCATACCCATATGGATGATGGTTGTACTTTATATGAGGTGCTCATAGCTATCCTTATTTTTCCAACTATTGTTCACTTCTCACACTCTGTTAAAGTCCTATAGTGTCAACTCGATGCTCTTGTTTTTTCTATGAAATCCTACATCTTGTGGTTAAACTTAGTAAAATTAAGTTCATGATCTTCAATATCTCTAAGTGTTCTCTCTCCAAAATCTATTTTTTCTACAAAGGTAAAATTTTAGAGATCACATCAGCCTACACTTTTTTAGGTGTCCAATTTTTTGGTCCATGTCATAGCATGAAGTCTACATCCAATCCACACCTTTCAAATGGGTATGCCTCTTTTTCTATCTTGGAATATTAATGTTTCTAGATCCACATCTAGGATAATCCTTCCTAGTTACACTTTTTTATGAAATTATCAAACTTTTAGTTTTATGTGGTTCAAAGGTGTGAGGACCTAGTTTAGGGGCCATTGATTGGGCTCTTATTGAGAGGGTATAGACTCTCACATTAATGCACATGATCTATTTCAAGTAGAAATTTCCTCAGCGCATCATCCAAAACGAATCTTCCCTCTAGCTGTTACACCTTGAGACTATCTTCAAGGTTACTTTCTACATCCACATACTCAAGTCTCTAGGGCAATTAATTTTTGGTCATGAGAGATATCCATACTTATCACTTTTCTCTTCAAAGAGTATTATACATCAACATTATTGGTACTTTAAGAATAGATTGATCTTTATTTCTATTGGCATCTCTATTGATAGGATACTCCCTTTCATGTATTCCTTAAATGCCCCACTAGACTCCTTCCCACAATGGAAATCATTACTAGAGCTACAAGAGAGGACATCTATAAATAATATATCTAGGCCACTTGGATCTCTCCCATTAGTTCACTTATCCCCAAGCTTGCTTTCTAGGTTGAGAGTTTCTTACAAGTAGTGGACAGTATTATTTGTTGTTCTCACTATCTTCAAAGCTATTGGTCTCATGTATTAAGGTTTTATCTTGGTAAAATGAGAGTATTTTGTCACCAATTATGGGTTGAAATAGTTCACCACATTCTCCATCAAGACCAAATCTATCATCTTTTCTCCCTCTAAGAGGTAGAGACCGAATAACACTTTATTTTTAGATGCCCATTTACTATGAGTTATGAGGAAGATATTATTTCCTCTATAGGGACTTAGTGAGCACTATATCTACTTTATTTATATATCTATACCAATGGTACATGGCTCTTTATCTTTTTGAGACCATCACCCTCTAGTGAAAATCCCTACAGGAGGAGCCTAGAGGCTCTAGAGCCCCCATGTTTATCACCTCTTTCTTCTAGCCCACCTAGATGATTCATAATACTAAGTGCCCTTTAGACATTAGTGTATCACACATTAGAGCTGATAGATTAGTTAGGCATCACTTCTCTCAGTGTATCTATACTACTTAGATACCCTAGCCTATTCTCCCTCAGCATTGTGGCTCTTCTTCTTCCCATTGGTGTGTCTTTCCACTTTTTTTTGCTATGGATATACTACTTATCGACCACCCCTCATACCATGTGGACAAGATAACATTATGATTTTATTTTTTATTATGGGATGTACATTGGCCTTGGATGTTAGGGGAGATTGTTGAGGAAGTGTTTTGCTTCCTCCTAGAGTCTCCTAATGTGACCCTTGTAACATTGGATTTTCCATAATGAGCACTATTAGATCTTCACATAATGATTGATGATGGGTCAAATGACTCTTTTGCATCATGTAAAGATAAATATTTTTGATGGATTCTTCCGATCTACATTGGCACATGATTGATGGGCTCTTTTTTACCTCTATTGCTATTTGTATTGGTTTAACTAGCACCTTTATTAGTGGAACACTGCTTTACTTTGTCTTATTCACTTGTTTTCCCTTTTTGACTTCTTATATTCTCTTGTCCATGAACTTTCTATTTTTAATTTTTGTATCCTTGAGTCCCATTGACCTACTTCTATTCATTTATGGACATTAATATAATTTCTTTCTTTCTTTGAATAGACATTATTTCCTCCCTTAGATCCCATAAAAAAATAAACACTTGAATATTAGTATGTCTTATTCCTCACTTCTGAGGAGTGAAAAGCTTGAAAATGTTATCCCCCTGACTATTATGGTGGTCAGTCTTAAGATGAAGCTAGTATTGGCATGCTTTCCTATGTTGAATAGGGAATATAGGTCTATGGGACAAGTGATTTTGTAAGTAGTTTATTCAAACACAAGGTGATTGGAAATCTGGAAGAAATGTCTATATTAATGGTTGATTCAGAATGAAAGACTAATGAGAGAAAAGCCAAGTTATTTGGATGAATTTTATTTAAATGTCTTCCTAGTGAGATTGTTTCTTATCCCCTTTGCATCTAGTGGTATTGGTATATTGAACCCTTTCAAAATTTTCTCTCTAATATCCAAGATATAAGAGGGCTACTCTTTTGAAAATAATCTAAAGTTGCCCAAAATCTATCCAAGATTGTTGTATGTAGGTGTGACATTTCCCTTTTCAAGATTTCCATTTGAAGGCATGGCTCTTTCTTATTCCCAGTGATTTCCCATTTCTATATCATGGTAATGTTGAAGAAGTTATATGAATGAATTAGGGATCTCTCATATCATTTTAGGTCAATCCCTCTTTCATAGGAGTGAATAAATTTATGGTGAGCAATATGTTGGGTAGATGAAAGATTATATCTCCCATTTTTAAAGAACTATTATGTGTAGAATTTGCTCTCTCATTGTTATACTCCAAACATTTAAATTTAAGATCCCATATACATTTTAGGGTGTCAAGATGGATAGACATATTTTTTCCTAGCTAGGAATACAAGGAGATGCTAACAAGAATTAATGCTATGGAAACCATGAATCCTTAGACCATATTATCTCACCAAGGAGTGCCTATCAATGAAAGGCTCTATATTTGATAAAGTTATACAACTTGTCCCCTAATCTAAACAAGGTTGTTTTGATATTCCAAAAGATGTTGATAATTACTTTTCTAACCCTCTTTACCTTGAAAATGAGGATCATAGACTTACAACATTTATTCAGCCATGCAATGCAAGTTGTTGATTGTTTTTTATGCTAGATAAAAATATTTTATAGTTAAAGGGGAACCCTAAAGCAACACAAGATGTATATACCCTTTTGAGTCATAGCTATAGACCTAATTCCAAAATTCATTGAGGGTCAGAATTATTGTGGAATGCAACTATTCTATTTAAACACTAAAATGAAGAATGTCAAAAGGAGTGTGAGGCCTCCTTAACGAAATTGGATATTTTTAACAAAAATTCTTTAAAAACATCACAAATAGATTCTTAAATTGAATTATACTTAATCCCTTACATTGGTTGCTTGTTCTTATATCTAAAGGAACATATTTGTGGCATATCTTCTACTAGAAATCTTCATTTCATTCTTTTTTTAGAATTCCAAGGAGTTAACTCTCTAGTAATCCTTTCTCTATGTTCATTTACAAACTAGCATGTACATATGTAGCAAGATTCCTATTCTTCACATTATTTGAGTCAAAAATAAATATCATGCTATGTTAGCCAATATTTACATGATTATTATTTGCCTGAAATTGAAAAGGAATAAGGTTTGGAAGTTTTACTCCAATAGTGTAGAGGATAGGACCCAAATGGTATAATGAAAATTAGGATACCAAGTCTTGATGGAGATTTCATTAACTCCCTAGAAGCAGGGAATGTTTATTAGCCCTTTGGTCCTACCACAAAAAATATCAAATTATATAATGAATTAGTCCTATGACAAAGACACAACTAGGAATCATTTTTCAAATGAAAAGATAATGATCAATAGGATCTAATCTAGTATGAGATGCTAGTTGGGGCATAGTCCATTGAAGATGTATTTATTGAGACTCTGAGAGTTTGGGGAAAACTTGCATAGTCCCAAGCAAAGCAGGGGCCCAAAAGTTTTATGGCCTCATCTTAGATGATTTTGGTTAAAATTCTATTTTTAGGGTATTTACCAAGATGAGATCATAGGTTTAATCTCCATTGGCTTGTTGGTGGAGTTCTTGCATGTTTTCAGAGTAGTCTAACCAATGTCCTTGAGTATTCGTCAATTGTACGAAGGTAGTATGAAACCTAAGTATCAACTTTACAAAGGGAATATGAAATTTAAACTCTTGGTGGTCAGCACTCACACCAATCCCTAATATAACGAGATGATGAGAGTAAAAATATGATGATGATGATGATGAAGATGATGATGATGATGATGATGATGAATATGATGATGATGATGATGATGATGATGATGATGATGATGATTATGATGATGATGATGATGACGACGATGATGATGACGATGATGATGATGATGATAATTAAAAAAAAGCAAACTAGTAATATAATTTTAATTACTATTTGAACATTATTTTATTACTATTTTTGTATCTTCAACTCTTCTCCATCCCATGATTGTTGATGGAAACTAATGCCATGGATGCCCTCAGACGTTACCCTGAAGATATCATAAAAAAATTCAAAAGAAGTTGTTGAAAATAATTCCAAATATCATGAATTAAATGCCTCAGCTGAAACTGTCACCCATTATAATCTTTATATGTACCATGTGCTATGATTTATCACTATACACCTCATTAGCATATCATGATACACTTGGGCCATATAAGTACTATAAGGATCATGATTCAAGTTGTACATACATATTTTTCTACACTTATCAATATTTTGATGCATGGAAACCATTTGAAAATCTCAAGAACCTATTTACAAATTTAATACATTTTAAATAGTAAAATATATGTTATTTATTCACATAACTTTCATATTCTATTCAAATCAATTGAATTTATTTACACAATCATTACATTTTGAAAAAACATGTATTAAATATATATTTATAAAGCTTTCTCCTAAGGTATTATATTTAAAATGAATTAATTTCGAATATATTCAAAACAAGATAAATCAAACACATATTTATAAAAATTTCTCTAAATTATTATAATTAAAAATAATTATTTTTAGTATATTAAAAATGAGATATATTGATTATATATTTATAGAGCTTCTTCTAAACTATTATCTATAAAATGAATTATTTGCAAATTTATTGAAAATAAGATAGATCAAATATTTATATATAATGAAATATTTGTAAATTTATTGAAAATAAAATGAATAAATATTGAGCTTTTTTAAACTATTGAACTTGATTATGAAAGTAAAATAAATAGTATTTGTATAGAAATACATCATGCGCATAGTGTACCAAGGGTGTGCTACTCTCATAAAGACATTTGTTTACAAAATTACTTCTCCAAATCATACAATTTAAATATAACATAAAAAAATATTTCCCATCACTTAACACACTTGGAATAACATTTCCATTCAACTAATATCCTCTTTAAAAATAGTAACTTTATATTTATTTCTTATCACTCCTCCATATAATATATTTATTATTGACTATGTCAAATATCAAAATTAATAAAGATCGTAACTTTACAACCTACGAGCTATGGTGGAAACCTCCCAAAAATTTGAAATGTCTAAAACTAATACTCATCTATTGATAAGGGTGAGCGTTGAAGATATATACCTTGTTCATAATACATATTGATGTGAAATTTTAAAAAAAAAGACATGACCCATAATGTCCTATATTGGGTTATAATCTTCACTAGCTCCACAACATCTATTAACATATTGTCAAAAAAATTATCCTAGGATCATTCTAAATGCACATTAAGTCACACAATCACTAAGGACATAGCATAGTAGTTTTTCCCACATTAATTAATTCTTAAAAATCAATAAATTGTTAACAAAATGTATAAAAAAATATTAAATAATAAAATACCAAAAGCCAGTATGTGATAATGAGCTACACCAAGAGATAGTAAATTGTGATTGATTGAGATAGGTGTTTCTCAAAGGGTTCATAATCCATGAGTTTGAATAAACAATAATCCTTACTCTAAAGTTTATTTTGAAGGATTTCATGGAGATAATTCATACATATGATGCAAGGTTTAATGCCTCAATGTCTAAACTCTCCTAGTAAATGCATCCATTTCAACATGCCCAAAAATTCATGGGTGGGTTATTAGTACCTTTTTGGTGCACATTATCTATAAAAAAATTTATGAATCTAAAAGAATATTTGTAAGCTACTTTGAGATATGATCTTTTGTGAGTGTAAATAATAAAATAATCTTATTTATGAGGCATAAATCATAATTGTGGCTAATAATTTATAAAATTTATCATAAATCAATGCATATGAGATTAGAAGTTGGTTACGATGCACCAATTACAAATTTGAAAGTTATAACAAGAAAATATTTCATAAATACAATATTAGAAAAATCTGAAGGTTATGTGAAGTTTTTCATGATGACCATGATATAATGAGTTTATATTGATTTTAGAGGGTCAAACAATTTAATTTAAATATGCACTACAATTTTTCTAACATAACCACTCATGAAATTGAGAAGTGTAAGGTCTTAAGTGAGGTGCAAGAGGTACAAAAAATTGGAATGCACCAAACCATAATTAGACATTTTTGGCAAGGTAGTAATTATTATAGATAAAATTCATATAAAGGATAATGTAGTGGATAACATGGAGTAATATTACATCCAAATACATGCCTCAAGTGTGGTTCACTAGAGTATTGTTATATGGATTTGTCAAAGTTTTCAACTTGTTAAGTACTATAAAGAGGCACCTAAAATAGGTGAGTGTTTAAAGATAAATAAATATACTGTCCTAAATGAAAATTCATAGAAAAGTACATGGATGAGCAATTATGGCTAAAATGAAAAATGATTCCTAATCAAGGTACACACATGATAATTATTAGACCAAAGGTTAATAATATAATGTGTATAAGTACAAACAATCAACCGAAGAACATGAAAGTTCCTATATACAAATCATAAATAACACCTCCCAAGAAGTTGATATATTATCTTGATGGCTTAACTCAAAATATAATCTTTCAAAAGTCTAATAACAATATCTAGAACATTTAATGTGAAGTGCCCATTGCATGAAAAATTGAGACCTAGATGAATGAAATCTAAAGGAAGGGGCCTAGAACATTATTTAGGAAATTCTATTTATGGCAAACAAGAGACACATGAAACTGATTAAGATCCTATACAATGTTTTAATTGATATAATTGGTGACAAGTTCAACATATATTTTAGAGAATAAATCATATTTTTAGCATTACTTTTTAAGAAGTGAAGATATGAAAAAATAGAGATATGAACTTAAAGAATTGATATATGAGTTTTGAAAATTACAAGTAGTGGATAGTTACTCATCTTGAAATTAGTCAAGGAATTACTTATGTTAAGGGTGTGTACATGGAAGAAGATATAAACCTCATAAATGAAATTATCATGCATGTTAAAGACTATCTAAATCCAAGGATGATGGGATTTTTATCTTACAAGTGACATGTCAACATCAAATACCATACACATTATTTGTGAAATATGGGTCCAAGAAGTATTTAAAGATAAAGGGCACACCTACATATATACATAAATAAAACCACAAGGTTCCCTTTGGTCCCAAGCTATGGGTTTATTTCACCAAATAAGAAGGCCAAAGTTAAATGGACAAAATTGGGGCTACCATGGTCCACACAAAAAATAAAAAGTGTGTGTTCCAGATGAGAAAAGGAACATTAAATAAAACTACTAGGTTATGATGGTTCTACATGCACAACAACATATTTAAGTGACATAAAGACTTAGTTTACTAAAGAAGTGGAGTATATGATCAATTTTTTCCATGCATTTATGAGAACTTACTTGCATTGGTGGCTCACTAAAAATAAAATTATTGTTTATACTATTTTAAAGAAAGCAATTTACACTAGATTTTAGTGCACCAATGTTAAGAAGGGGTTTCCAATTTATAATGGAGATTATTCACTAGATGAACACTTGTAAAGCTATGAACAAATTTCAACCTGAGGAGAAATATATCATCCAATAAACCTTTGGATTCATTCTCTTTATATAAAACTCACTACTTGGGTGTGTGCATGGCATATCATTAGGGAGACTTAGAGAGAGATGATTAATTGGGCAGTGGTTTAAAAGGACATTGT